>JAMXBB010000012.1:15796633-15961393 GCA_024138015.1 Lumnitzera littorea
GGGGTGGGGTGGGGTTAATGTGAGGTTTGTTAAATTCAGAATGTTGATTATGGAGAAGCCAAACCTAGAAACTTTTCGTAGGATTGTTACGGCATATCTGTGCATGGTAACTGAATACGTGAATTCTGCTATGATCATGTTTCTCACCATGATAAATGTGATATTACCCAAAAAAATGTTTCTTACCATGAAAACCAAATAGAGAGTAGAGTAGATAATCGATCCTGAAAATTTCCCTATCTGTATGTTCAGCTGAAAGCTTTTGTACATTTACTTTGTATAAACTCTCCCTAAATCTATTATGAGTCTAATAAATCAATAGACCTCAGAAAAATGGAAAAAGTACTTAAACTTTGAATCTGCTTGGAAATAGTCCTTTGGGCTGAGTACTTAAACTCTTTAAAAGTGTTAATTTAATTCTAAACCTTTTTAAGTTTACTTTGAAGTTCTTCTTCCTATAATGGCATGCCATTGTTATATACGCTGGGAGGCATTGTGAGCCCCAAAATAAAATGTTTCACTTCAAACAAGTTGTTGAGGTAGTAGACAGTCCAAAGTCTGTTCAAATAAGTGCCAAACAAACTAAATATATGTTTGCTTTCATCTGTATAATATTTTCCTGCTTGTTATTTCAAGCATTATAAGTTTCTGTGGACCACTTGTGGGTTTTACTATTTAATCCTAAGTGATAGTTCTGATACTTTTTATCTCCAGATATTACTGTCCTCTGCCCATTCCTAGATTCGTTTAGCCTTATTTCATATTACTAAATTCGTAGTTGCGGTCACATTATGGTAGTACTAAAATTACTCTTTCTTGAAGGACTAATTATAAGCAAGCTGTTTCATTTATGCAGGGGCGATTTGAAATACTCTCTCTTTCTGGCTCCTTTTTATTATCAGAAAACAATGGTCAGAGAAGCAGAACTGGAGGCTTGAGCGTGTCCTTATCTGGCCCTGATGGCCGAGTTTTAGGTGGTGGAGTTGCAGGTCTTCTAACAGCAGCATCCCCTGTTCAGGTCGGTATCGTGCCTTAGCTTCTACAAGTTTGCAGTTAATCAGTTATTTCCTCACAGAACATTTAATGTGGATTCCTCCCGCATCTAAATAATGCTAGAAGCTATTGCCTTTTTCTCTACATTTAAATTTTGGAAATGTTTTACCAATGATGCTAACTAAACATCGTCCCTTTCAGGTGATTGTTGGTAGTTTTATTGCAGATGGTCGCAAGGAACCAAAACCCACTAATCACGTCGAACCCTTCTGGGCACCGCCGAAGCTTAACTCAGGCGATGGGATGATGGGAGCTGGCAGCCCTCCGTCCCATGGGACATTTAGTGAATCCTCAGACGGACCAGCAAGCCCACTTAACCAGAGTGCTGAACCCTACAATAACACCAACACACAAGCTATGTCTGGCATGCCATGGAAATGAATCCTAGCATGTTTACTTTACTAATCTATGCGGCGGTAGAGGAAGGGTTTCTAACATTCAGGTCTGGTAAATTAGGTAACCGCAGAGACAGCGTCTGTAGCTTAATGCCCTCAGGAGTCTTGTGTAGGGGACTTTTGAGAATAATTTATATTTCAGGTTTATGGTTTAGCTCGGAGGTGGTGTAATTTTATTATTTTATATAGTCAATCCCCCCTAGGGCGTACGTCCATTTTATGGCCCGTGGTGGTTGAGTCTTTATATATATAATATATAGAAGCTTGTGGTTGTTTAAGGGGTTTTTATTTAGTGGGGGGTGGTGTTTAGTTTGCTTGGTGTGGGGGGGTTGGTGGCAGCATTGAGTTAGGTGTAGTCTTCTGTGTATTTGTGTAGATCTAGCAGATTGAACAAATTTAATATGCACGGTGTAACTGACTGATTATTATGCTACCATTTTTATTGTGTGTTACTTCTTTGTTGTTTGAATGTAGTAGAGGCCATTTTATGCCTTTAAGTTCTTATGAAATAATTCTATGGAAGTCATAATTCCTTGTGATTAAGCTAAAACAACTACCATTTGACTCTACTGTCTACTCTGCACATTTGATAATATAGTCTAACTAGAGCTATGATTTTCATGGAGTAATTTGTGAACTTTTCTATTTATGGGCATACACAATCCGTGTGTTGCCGATAGCAACGAAACTTCAGTTTAAAAAATTTGACAAGCATATAATAATGTAAAAGAAAATCTCATTAAGAACTTGTTAACAGGTTAAATAACAAAATTTTGTATATTTTTTTATGCATTTTGTTTTAGATAGATTTAGCACTGAATCGATCTTTGCTTTTTCATTTAAGGACATTTGACTTGTAGAAATGCAATAGAAGACACCACTTACATGGTTTTCAAGCTCAAAGAACACTTCTTGAGCAAATGATATTTAATGAGTTTTGCTTAGTGTGTGTGTGTGTGTGTGTTAAGGGTGGATTCTGCCACTCGATCCCATGTGATATATAGTGTTTTTGACCATACTAAGGAAGGTTAAGTTAGCTTGTAGTATATTCAAAAAGTTTAGAAAAAGAAAGTAAAGAGAGAAACTTTAAAGATGTGTTGTATTCACTTAAATGACTGATGTTTTACATTTGAGGAGAACATTTTTATATATACGAAAGCCTTTACAAATTAATGGTTAAGATTAATTCGATTTAATTGTTATAATTAACTCTCAACTATCACATTCACCTATCTCACATATTACTATACAAGATTCTAGACTTTTTTAGAACCATTTGAAACTTTTCATCTTTTGGAAGCTTTTAGTGAGCTTGAGCTTTAAGAACCTTCTAGGAATAACCCATTTAGGAAGGTCCGTAACATTCTCTCTTCCTCAATCTAGTAACGCTCTCGTCACTCCTTTATCATAGAACTTTTGAATCTTATTTTTGAATTGCCATAATGCTTCGGCTGGTTCCCAACTAGCCTCACTCTTTGGTCTTTCCTTTCACATAACCATATACTCATGTTTAAGAGTCTATCCATGTCTACTCATGTCTAGGAATCTGTTCACGTCTCCTCATATGTCTATTGGTTATGATCTTTTCAACTTTTTTGTCAAATGAATCCTATACTCCTATTGAGTCCCTTTGTGATATAGCTCTTATGGGATCTTTCTCATCCCTATGGAATGGTTTTAATATGCTCATGTGGAAAACTGGGTGGAATTTCAATTTAGATAGCAGTTCTAATTTGTAAGACACTTGCTCCACTTGTTTCACAATTAAGAATGAGCCCTCGTAGCACCTCATCAAAGCTTTATGCAGTTGACCTCTCGTACGTTGTATCAAATGTAACATAACAAGCACTTGGTCCCTTACTTGATATTTCATCGGCCTATGCTTCTTGTCTACAATCTTCTTCATTCTTTTGATAGCTCGGTCTAAGTATGTTCAAGCTAAGTCATGATTTTCTTACCATTCCCTTGCAAATTTATATGCAAGAGGACTAGACCCTATATATCCCATTGTTACTGTATTAAGAGTTAAGGGTTGCCTTCCCAAGACGATTTCGAAAGGACTTTGTCCGATAGACTCATTCTTTTGTAAGTTGAATGAGAACTGTGCCACATTTAACAACTTGGTCCAATCGCGTTGGTTAGCTCCTATAAAATGCCTTAAGTATAATTCTACCAAAGCATTCACTCGCTTCGTTTGGCCATTCGTCTGGGGATGCAAATTAGTTGAAAAGTTCAACTCGGATCCTAGAAGTTTGAACAATTCTGTCTAATTTTCCTATGAATCGCCCATCTCAATCACTCACAATGCTTCTTGGCAAGCCCCAATACTTTACTAAATGTCTTAGGAACAATCAGGCAATCTCATCTGTCGGACACTCCTTTGTTGCTGAAACAAAAGTCGTGTATTTTGAAAACCTATCTACCACAACCATAATTGTACCATACCCTTTTGATAAGGGCAAACTTACAATGAAGTCCATAAAAACACTATCCTATAACCTTTCAGGAATGGGAAGAGGCTCTAATAGCCCCGGAGTTACCTTATGTTCAATTTTGTCTTGTTAGCACTCGAGATAAGTCCGAACATAACTCTCAACATCTTTCCTCATGTGTAGCCAAAAATACTTCTCCTCCACTAAGGCTTGGGTACGGTGCATTTCCAGATGACCTGCTCATTTAGAATCATGACACTCTCTAAGTATCTTCCTTCTTAGGTTTAAAGAGTGGGGTACATAAATTTGATGTTCCTTTGAGTATATTAGTTCATTCTTTTGCCAAAATTTCCTTGTTTTCCCTTCTTGACATTGGATCGATAAAGTTTTAGCTTGCTTATCGCTCTCCATCCCTTCTCGAATTTTATCAATGAAGTTGCATTCAGGTTTACTAATGGTTGCTAACTCAACCCTTTAGCTCAAAGCATCCGCAACGACGTTAGTCTTACCTGACTTATGCTTAAGGTCGAAATTGAATTCTGCCAAGAAAACCTGCCATCGAGCTTGCTTAGGAGAGAGCTTCTTTTGACTTTAAAAATAGCTAGTAGCCATATTGTTAGTTTTGACGACAAACTTCTTCCCTAACAAGGGGTGCCTCCATACCCGAAGATAGTGCGCTATCGTCGTCATCTCCTTTTCATACACTGGATATTACCTCTCTGTATCATTCAGCTTCCGAATTTCAAACACCACAGGGTGTCTTTCCTGCATTAAAACCCCTCCAATAGCAAAATCACTAGCATCTGTACATACCTCAAAGGGTTTACTAAAGTTAAGAAGGAGAAAGATAGGCTCCTTAGTAATTGCCATCTTTAAGGTCTCAAGTGCCTATTATCTATCTATACTCCAAACCTAAGGGGCATTCTTTTTAAGTAAGTCTATCAATGGGCTCGCTATCCTCGAATAGCCTTTAATGAATTTTCTGTAGTAATTCACTATACCAAGGAAGGATCTCAACTCAATAGGCTTAATAGGCTCCTTTCAATCCTAGATGGCCTGCACCTTTCCTTCATCCGTTATAATCTTTCCTCCCCCAACTATGTGACTAAGGAACATCATCTCTTCTTGTGCAAAAGTCCATTTTTCTAATTTCACATATAGATCATTCCTTCTCAAGGCTAAGAATACCGAGCGAAGGTGCTTTATGTGTTCCTCCAACGTCTTACTATAAATGATAATGTCACCAAGTATACTACTATAAATTAATCAAGAAGGGGGGCTAAAACTCAATTCATAAGTGTACGAAAAGTAGCTAGGGCATTAGTAAGGCCGAATGGCATTACCAAGAATTCAAAAGCACCATACCTTATAACACAAGTGGTCTTAGATTCATCTCCTTCTGTAATCTTCACTTGGTGATATCCCTACCGTAAATCCAATTTGGAGAAGTATTTGACTTCCCCCAACCTGTCGAACAGGTTTGATACCAGTGGAATGTGATACTTATTCTTTATAGTGACCTTATTCAAGGCTTGATAATCAATACACATTCGGAGGGATTCATCTTGTTTCTTCTAAAAGAGTACAGGAGCTCCAAAAAGTGCCTTTGAAAGCCTAATTAAACCTACTTCTAGTAATTCCTTGGGTTATCGCCTTAACTCTTCTAATTCTAGAGGTGACATCCTATACGGGACGGCGGCGGGCAACTTGGCTCTAGGTTCCAATTCTATCACATGGTCCACCTCTCTTCTTGGTGATAACTGCTTAGGCAACATTGGCGGCATTATATCCCTAAATTCTTCCAATATCTCCTTTACTTGAGGTGGAATGCTTTCCTAACCAATAGTCTCTTCCTTGACTTTTAAGGCTACCAAGTAAGTGACTTTATTTTTCATGAGTCCCTTTTTCAATTGCATAGCCGATAGGAATTTGGTGACTTAGCCTACCTTTCTTATAACAGGGACTACACATTGTAAGTTATGATCAAGTATACAAATACAGTTAGCCCGCGGTACAATAACTGCATCAATGCGATCTAGGAAATCCATCCCAATCATAAACTCAAAATCATCCATTGGTACTACTTCAACTGTCTCTTTTCCCTGCCAACCCTCAATATGGAGTTTTATCCCTCTGACTACTTTGATAGTGGGAACTTCTTTTAAGTTAATCGTTTTGAGCTATGTTTTGGTCTCCTCCACTTTTAGCCCCAACTTCTTTGCTGTCATATCAGAAATGTAAAAGATAGGATGTTCCTGTGTCTACAAAGGCATTAAGTTTCTTACCTGCTATCGATACTTTGTCTACAAGGGCATTAAGTTTCTTACCTGCTACCGATACTTTGGTGTACATCAATCCTTTTCTTCTTTCATTAACTTGAGACTTCATGGCATTGAGTAGTCAACCAACCCTAATTGAACCTCATCCCCTTCATCTGAACTCTCACCTACTACTAACGCCGCCAATCTCTCTTTCTTCGGACACTCCCTAGCATAATAGAGACCATTGCAGAAATAATATTTCAATTTACGGGGTTTCCATCGCTTCCCATCTCTCCCTTCACAAGTTCTACCCCAATCGTTGTCTTTTTCCTTTACCTTGGTTTTCTTCCTGGAAGAACTCCTACTCTTCTCCCTCTGAACTCCCCCTTTCCATCTTGCCCTTAGGGTCTTAAGATCTATCTTCCGAAATTCTAGTAGGCCTTCAGTAACTACTATAGCTTTGGAGATGTCTTCTACTCCCCTTTACTCTAGTTTTAATTTGGCTCAAGGCTTTAAGCCATCCACAAATATTACCAAAACATCTTCTTGGTTGAGGTTTAGGATCTTTAACATCAATTCTCAAAATTCCTTTACATATTGCTTTATGTCACCTTTATGGGTTAGGTGACGCAATTTCACCTTTACTTCCTTAGTAACATTTTAAGGGGAGAATTGACCCTTCAATTCTTATACAAAACTATCCCATGTGTTGATATCAGCTACCCTCCTGTGCTACCATACCATAGCAAAGTCTTTTAGATACATGGTAGCAGTACATACTTTTCTAGCATCATCTAAGATTCCTACAGCGTTGAAGTATTGTTCTATTCCCCACAAGAAGTTGTTTACTTCTCGAGCAAACCGCGTTCTGTTGAAATGTTCTAGCTTGGGAACATTGAACCTATGGCCTGTCTGGATGGTCACTCCATTTGCAACAGCAATTCGACAAGCTGTCAATTGAGTCTTGAGATCTTTAATCTCTTGGCATATGGCCACTACCACTGCATCAATCTTAGCTTCATAAGCCTCTTCCTTAGTTTCTAAAGCCATAACTTGGGCTTGGAGAGCTTCACCCTTCTCTTCAATAACGTTTCCACGCTGCCTAAGCTCTTCTACTGTCTGATTCAGTACTCTTTGCAATTTGCCTTAGACCTGATCTACACAAGGCGTCTACGACTAACCCGCTTTGAAGTAAACAGTTTGTAATTTAAATAGATCATTTATCTAAGAAAATGAGGAAATATATATTCACTATAATTTAGTTATTACAATTATCGATTGCAATATTTCTCCGAAATATATTTCCTAGTTATTACATTATTCAAAAATGAGAAGTTCTAAAGTAAAAGCTTAAACCTTAAAAATATATGTTCATTCTTCAAATGTTTTTCCTCACTCCCCAGGATCCAGCAGTTGCTAGCTTCAGAGTAATTATTTGTCGCTTCTTAGCCAGCACCTGCACGACGTTTATAGGGATGTGAGCAACCACAGCTCAGTAAGTTAGGACAGAGGACTTAAAATTATACCATACACATAACAAGGTTTCCAATCACTTATTAGGTGCAATGCATGTGCAAGCAAATGCCATCGCACGACGTTATCCGACCCGTCGTGAGATTAGAGAAATTGCGCTCGCTCTAATTCGGGTTGAAGAGTTGCTGTTAATGCAACAGCTCACGACCAAACCCAGGCTTGTGTAATGGAGACCTTGCTCCTCCCGCGACTACCTTCGAACCACTGTCTTCACCCTCGCCGTGACCCCCTCGCTGTGACCTCCTCTCCTGTCACTTAGTTCGACTGAGGATGAAGAAGGGACCATTTTGTAATCCTACGCTATCCCTTCCGAAGGGGTCGGTATTTGACTGGAGAGTCCTAAGTTCCCCTAACGGGTTGCCATGCATGTCCAATTATGATTACTGGTCGGATATTTGATTAGGTCCAGTTTAGGGTGATCAATCATTTCATACAATTCATACAATATGTGCCAAAGCAACAAACAGAATCATAGCATCACCCATAATCAAGCACATGCGCACATTCAACTATCTAACAAGCACAATCAAGTATAATCGCAAGCCTCCAAAATACAACATTGTATTAATCCCAACTTACCTCGACTCCTCGCTCGCTCACTCGAGGTCCGATTTGCTCAGGCCATCGCCGATCATCCCTATAACACAAACGTGGTTTCATTTTTTCGTATAATTATTATAGGTTTATTTTATCCTATAACGCTTATGGTTATGTCTTGTTTAGGGTTTAATATGCCTAATTCTCTAGGTCTTAAGTCTTTTATAATTATTCTAGGTTTGGGTTTAGGTTCGGGTTTAGGTTCGGGTTCGGGTTCGGTTTCCACATCGATTTCTAAATTAGGTTCTAGTTCGATTTCTAAGTAATGTTTTATAGTCCAACCCTAGAAATTCGTTTCAACTCATAATATGAAATTAATCACATTACTTCTCGATCTCTTAAATACCATCATTACCTCTAATTAGTATTTTATTCCACCCGGTACACGTAAATCCTTATTTGTTTACGTGTACCGAATTTACTCCTAATGTGAGAAATTTTTACATTTTCATATAATTACATAAATTTAAGTTTCTTATCAGATTTATTGTATATTTTTATTATTATCATAATATCAACTTTTATTCTAATATTTTCTATTTGGTATATTTCCAAAAATTATATATTATGCATTATTGCCTATTATGTACATAATGCATTTCTAATATTTCTATCATTTTAATTTCTATCATTTTAATTACCATCCCTAAACATCAATTATCATTTCAAAATGTCTAAATTCATCCTAAATCATATTTTACTCCTAATTACCTTAATTTACAAAATTAACTTAAAATGTATTACTTTTCCATATTACTTATTTACTACATAATTAACCTAATAATTACATCTAACACTCTAATTGCTACAAGTATCATAATCTATCATATTTTAACATCCTAAAACATCTACTTATTCACTAAGTCAGTAATTAATAATTTAATTACTTAATTAACCTTAAATTACACATTTTATGCCTCATTTTAAGGCCTAAAAATTATCTAAAAATTTCAAAAATTAATTTTTAAAAAGGGGCTTCATAGCACTGTTCTATATCATCTAAGTAATCTACACAAAAATTTTGGGCTCAAAACTACACTCCTAACGTCATTTATTTCTAAACCGAAATGTGCTCAATTTTGCACGATTTCTTAAGGACCATATATTATGGGATATATATTCATCAAAATAATATTTTTCCTACAAACTACATACAAAAATATTTCAGAATAACAAAATTCATAATTTTATAATAATATTTACTATTTTTACAAAATTACACAAGAATCGGGCTGGAAATCGGACTTACCGATCTGGGTGGCTTCGGCCACCGCTGGCCGCCATGGCCTTGCCGGCCAGCTTGGGCGCTACCACCACCGTATGGTGGTGGTGGTGGTGGTGGCCGTCCACTCCCAGCTGCTCGTCTGGTGTGGGTTCCCTTTTGAAAGCCCTAATTGCACAGTTTTTTCTACTTTTTTTCTAAACCGAATTTTTCTCTCAATTTTCGCCTTTCTCTAATTTTCTCTGATTTGTATCTGTCCAAGTGAGCTTTTGAATTTTTCTTGCTATTTATAGAGCTTTAGTGTAATTATGATGCATTAAATTGGACAAGACAATTGTCTTATCCCTTGATTTTTGGCTTTTACGTTGTCTTAATTTAATTGGCCGAATTTTTTCTTATTTTTTCCAGCTACCACGACCCAATTCTGGATCATTCATGATTTTTCCTTATTTAATTATGAATTTTCTTTAAGTATTTTGTATTATTTTAGCATATTTCGCGTATTTTAAAAAATTACGCGTATTTATACTTACATGTAAATTCATATATAGTACAAATAAATATTCTTAAATATTATTTAGGTCATTCTATTATTTTTAGTATACATATAATCTATCTCTAGTAATTTATTAGTTATTAGATTACACTTTTTGCCTTTTCGATAATTAGCAATTATTATGCTTAAAATTTGAAAATTTTATAGTCTCCTATTTTATTACTTATTTTCTTAAATTCAAGTTTACGGGATCATTTTTACTAATATTTCTCTCAATAGTTTATAATTTGGGGTTTGATCGGATTCCTTAACCGATCGTCCAAAACTTTATGTTCTAAGTTTAATCTTATGGTCAATTGGCTTAACTTTGGGGCTTACACTCATTGCTTGGTAACACGGTGATCATCATAGTCAGTTAACTCATCAACCATTGATGTGTTGTTGTTTCCTCCAGATGATATTTGCTCCACAAGTAGTCCCTTTTTTCAGCTCTAATACTATTTATTACGAGCAGATTCCGTTACTCAATCTCATGTGGCACTTAGCGTTCCTGACCACACTAAGGAGGGTTAAGTCAGCCTATAGCACACTCACAACACTCACAAAGTTTAGAGAGAGAAACTCTGAAGGTATGTTATATTCACTCAAATGATTGGTATCTTACATTTGAGAAAAACACCTCTATATATACGGAAAGCTTTTATAAATTAATGGTTAAGATCAATTTGATCTAACGGTTACAATTGACTCCCAACTACCACATTTACTTATTCCACCTACTATTATACAAGATTCTAGACTTCTTTAGAACCTTTTGGAAGCTTTTAGTGGGTTTGGGTTTTAGGAACCTCTTAAGAATAACCCATTTTGGGAGGTCCGTAACATCTGTATATATATATAAATATATATATATATCTATATTAATAAAATCTCAATAGTTTTATGTAATTGCTTTTAATTTATTATCTTAATAATAGTTTTATATAAATTTATTATATTGCTATATTTAATTTTTGTGTATGTATCATGAGTGTGTTACTGCTGATATATCTAATGAATGTATCGATAGTATATGTATTCAGAGATAATCAATTCAATTATAATTGTGTCATTCAGTTAAAACAAAAGGAAGTAATAAAAAAGATCTTGGTAAATTCAACCATGACATTGCAGCCATTATCTGATGATGTAGAAGTTGTTTAATTAGCATGAATGATGATGTGGCATTTTTATATGGGCATGTTTATCAATAGGATGGCTGCAGAGGTATTTAGCATACTACTTCAACATCATAAGTAACTCTCTATTTTATAGTTTGGTATCAAAACCAATGCTTTCAACAAAAATAGAAGAAAGAGAAATTATACATAATAAAAAACAAGTGGTAAGCAACTGTACTTATGGAAGAAACTCACATAAGTTAAGCACTATCTCCAATAAACATGACATAAGAGTATACTTATTTTTGAGGCACTAATTTCGAGAATTAGGTATTATGTCAACATTTTAAGGAGTTTTTATTTTTAAGAAACTCATCACTTCAATTTTAAGATTTTCAATAATACATTCTCAACTAATCAAAAATTAAAAAATTAAACAAAAAACAGTAACTTTTACAATTTGTTTGACAACATCTTAAGAAACCGGTGTTATGTTAATATCTCGAAAAGCTTTCATTTTCAAGAAACTCATCACTTCAATTCTAAAATTTTCAATAATACATTTTCTATCAATCAAAACTTAAAAAGAAAAAAGAAAAACAGTTGCTTTTACAATTTGTTTGACAAGGAATTTTGCTGCATGGAAATTCATAAAAGTCCCTGCAATAAATTAGCAAGGAACATTGCCTTGCATAGGGAATTGCGAGTGGAACTCACGTTGAATAGTGTCTAAGGGCATGTTTACTATAGGTGGTTGGCTTGAAATAAAGTTCAACCAACAAAGTTGTTTACAACCACCCATATACTTAAATAAGTACCAGTGTTTGCCTATTTTTATTTCTTATTTTATTTTTTATTTTACTTTACTAAGGGTTCTTTCAAGCTCCCGGATGCTAAAATAAGTATGATACTTGCCTAATTTTCCTTCCTTCTTCTTTTTTATTTTTTTTTTCATTTATAATTTACTTTAGGTCTAAAATTTTGTTTCATCTCAGCTAAATCTTGGCCAACGGCCATATGTGGCCATTTAGCCATTGAATTTAATTTTTATATTTTCTTTTTATTAAGAAATAAGCTATTACAATAATACATAATAACAAAATAATTATTCACACTCGAAAAATTTGTAAAAATGCATTTTAGGTATTGGTTTGAAAAGTAATAATAACATGGAATCCACAAAAGTTTTAAAAAATTGCTAAGTAACTTTGATGAAATAAAAGTAATAACTATCAATAAAGCGAAAAGTTACTGATAAAGGCATATTTTACTTATATTTTAATGTGTGAATTATGTAGAATTATTATTGATTTTATAGAAATCATTAAAAAATAGTACTTAAATATTCTCATTTAGATATTTTAGGTCTTGGAGGATTCAAAGTAAAAATACAATCAATTTAGAGAAGTTTTACACAACTGAACAAAACTCAAATCGATCCATGGAACTTTGAAATTGAAGGCAGCCAATCTTGGACTGTCTTATATACTTTACACCACCAGCCTTAGCTTCTATATTGTCAGCAAGACAACATCCATTCAAAAGCCAACCCTTATTTTTTCTATAAATAGACATGTGATTGATATTTTAGAGGGACTTTTACATCTTCTTTAGAATTAGAAAGTCTTAGAAGAAGTTAGGTTTTATTTTAAAAGAGTTTTTCTTTTGAATTTCGTGGATCATTGAGAAGATTTCACTTTTGTTGTAGAGATCATCCTTGGAATTGCAATTAAAGTTTTAATTCATCATAATTACAGAATTGGTGATTTCTATCATATTTTTATTTATGCAATTTTGTGATTTGTTTTTATTTTTAATCATGAACTTCTTTGCAAATTCTATTATTATATGCCCTTTTATTTTAATTTCCATAGCCAGATAAGTTTAATTCATAGGAAATTGATGAAACCCCAAATAGTTGAGATGATAATTGTATTCATGTTATAAGGTTAATAGATGTATAAATGATTCGTGATTACAATTTCTATAATTTTTATTATAATTATCTATTGATTATAATTACCAGAAACACTACTGATACGAGAGTTGATATACGGTTTGTTAGAAATTCTTGATTAAACTAATTAACTAATGTGGGAGCGGTGTTAATTAGATTAATTCGAAATTATCTAGGAATTAATGCCATGTTTTGAGTTAATTATTCGCTAAGATATTAAGGATAATTGATTTAGAATATTAGACGATCATAGTATTGAGAGATGTATGATTATAATTTAAATTCCACTATTAATTGGAGATATGGAAGTTGACTAATTAATTAGAGATCTAAATTCTTAAGTTTTAAGGTATGATAATTTCACTTGAATGACTATATAACTAGTAATTTATATAATATGATAATAATTTGATTTGCAAAACTAGGGTGGATTTTGTTTTCCCCACGTTCTCAATTGATCGATTTGTTTAGATATATTCTCATAATTTTCTTTTTGATAATTTTAAGGTAATTAGAAATTAGTTAATTCACAATTCAATCTTGATTGCCTAACTATTAATAAGAACTATTATAAGATTAGTAATTTTTTAGTCCTCGAAAGAACAATAACTTTACTTACTCTTTATTACTTGATTTCGATTCAGTATGCTTACTAGAGTATTCGCGATATTTTTATATATATAATTTGAGCGAATAAAGAGTTACTAAAAATGAAAAGTTCTTTAAGTACCCAACAAATAAACAATGCCTTAATGTATTTGTGATCAAATGCCAAAAGTGATGATCCATCTTTAATAAAAATAGTGGTGATGTAGCATAGTGGTCACCATATGCGATCCACTATAGTGACTTGCTACTCTATCTCCTAAACATTAAATCATGTATCATGCAAGAATTTGGATCCTTTTTATTTACTATTTTCTTAATTTTTCTCTATTTATAAATTAATGATTGTAATTGTCTAAATTTTTAAAATATCATGTGATATTATTATATTCCTTATAGTTTTAAACATTGGTTATACATGATAATATCTCAATGAGGTAAATGGAGGGAAATTAAAAGAAGTAAATGGAGAGTATCTATTTCTATTATGCAAAATGCTTTGCTCTAATTTTTAAGGTAAGCCCTCTTTATAAGGTCTTTCATCAATGAGGTCAAGTTGATTAACATTTTTGGGTACTTATGAGGGGTTTTCAAAATTGTATCTGGAATCTATTCATGATTGCAAAACAATTGATCAAATAGAATATAACATGGTATAAGTTACAATAGGATTATCTATTACTTTAAATCTTCCTTTTTACCATTTTTAGTTCTCAATATTTGCATTTAAAATCCATAAATTTTGAACCCTTTCTTTTACTAGTTAACTTAGTATTGATTGACCACGATGCAATGAAAAATAGCAATATAAAATTTGTTAATACATTATAAAAACATCTAAAATATCATAAGATGACTTGGAAATTTCTTTTCTTTTTTTTTTCTCCTTTATTGCATGAAAACATCAAAGATTACAAATTAGGAAAAAAGGAGAAAAGAAACATGTGATTTTCTTCTTTTTTTTTTCTTAATTTTCACTTGTTTTTGGTGGGATAAGAAACCATTTTATTAATTCCACATAAGCCCTC
Source organism: Lumnitzera littorea (assembly GCA_024138015.1). Lineage (NCBI taxonomy): Eukaryota > Viridiplantae > Streptophyta > Magnoliopsida > Myrtales > Combretaceae > Lumnitzera > Lumnitzera littorea. The sequence goes on from JAMXBB010000012.1 coordinate 15,811,374, forward strand.
AGGTTTTCCAGTATTTCTTTTCATCCTGATGTAACCTTTTTCTCCCCATTTGGGACTCCATGAGTTCTTCACAATTATATAATCCACCCCTCTGCTTGTTCCATATCCAATGGCTGCTACTCCATGATCTAATTCCGTTCCACAGTGACCATCAAATATGCCCTACAAAAATTTGCAATTCAAAATATAAGCTATTCGTTAATCACGAATTAACCTTTCCACACAAATTCTTCAATTTTTTAGTATTCGATAGCTAAATTTCTCTTTTCTTAAAAAAAATATAAATGGATAATCTGTATTTAAATCCATTATTTTTTAAATTGAGCACGTATACCCAATTCCTCACCATATGTTGAGATATATTGATTTAAACAAACTTAATCAAGTCAAACCTAATATTTGAGCTCAAAATTCTAAATTTGATTTATTTACGACCTTATCCCGGAAGACATTAGATTTCGAAGGAGTTTTCTTTTATTGAATTGAAAGGCTAAATTATTTAGCAATTAAAAAATCACCCACCCCACTATAGAATTGGAAGTCTCTGCCAGAAGCCTCAATGGCCACACTGAGGGGCTGATTAGCAAGTGCCTTCAAAAGACTCTGTTCATGGTTCTCCGGCACGTCCCGGTATCCACTAATCGTCACTACCTCCGATTCGTCCTGTAAAATAAATCATCGAAAATATGGATTTTAAGTGCTTAGGAAACTGAAAAATAAAACATCTTAACAAGCTTTAAATATGATTAGTCATGCATACCTTGGTCATCTCGCAGGTACTTTCCTCCATTATGTAAGGGTAGTCCTCCTCCTTGTGGATTCCACCATTTTGTATGATGAAGGCATACGCATAGTCCATAAGACCACCATTACAGCCATTGTTGTATGGTTTATCACAGTCTATGAGCTCTTGCTCCGACAATGAAGTCAGGTTCCCTCTCACTATCTGGTTTATCCCTTCAACTGCTGCTACGGTCGAAAATGCCCAGCAACTCCCTGTTTCATGTGAATTCAACCTTCATAATCCACCAAAGCTGAGTCGTTGCAGCTTCAAATGGGAACATAAAGACAAAGGCAATATCAACATGGTAATAATTTCATGTAATATCGTCATCGAATTCCTGACACTAGTTAACATGTTTTAATAAGATAAGTTTTATCATTTCGATACTGATTATACACCGACTAAGTAGAAGGACTTTCGATTTCGATGTGTGCTTACCGCAAGAGCCTTGATTCTTGACATGTGCGACAGCTCCCTTCTTCCTCCAATCCACTGACTTGGGCAAATCCACAAAATCTCTGTAAGTAAACTCTTCAGGTTTCATTCTTTTCCTAGAAGAATAATCCACTTTCAACCCTAAATACATCCTTTTGAACTCTTCATGAGTCAAGTCTCCAAACTCATTCAACCCTAGCCAGTAATTAGTAACCTCCTTATTAGTGTCATCAATGTGCTTCAAGTTATCCTTAAAAACCTCAAACCTATGCAATTTTTCCTCGGTATCCTTATATCTCTTGCCATGCTTCGCCATCCATGACTCGAAGAGATCGATTAGCCTATCGACGGATTTCGAATCGTCGGGCGAAGAGCCTACGATCGAGAATTCCCTAGCTGAAGCATCGATGGATAGCGAAAACAGAGATAAGACTAGCAAAGCTCTAGAAATGGAAGAAATTTCCATGTATTTTGGGTCAGTACGAGGGAAGTTTGTGCATGGAATAACATGTGTTGAAAGGGTTTATATAGTTTACGTTCCATCGGTTGCTTTCAAGTAAGGTAGGTTGCATAGGTTAATTGGTATTGTGTACAAACAAGAATACTGAGACTTTAAGCTAGGGTTTTTTAGCTGGCTTTGTGACTACTCTTGAGTCATGATTGCGGTTTGTGGTTGTAAGCTTTGTATATTAAGTGTGATGAAATAGAAAGCTAAAAAGATTGCTTTCCGTGAATTTTTGCTCATTTTTTATCGGAGGATAGTTATATTATATGTCGTTCTAGAAAGTTTTGTGATAGAGGATTTTGGAAAAATGAACTTGTTAGAGAAAATGATTTCCTTTTTTATAATGAATCTACTTTCTATTTCTATTGTTTGATAAGTTTATATGTGAAATTACATGATTTGGTTATCACCGTTATCTTTAGGTACATTTCTATTATGATTTTAAATGAATCATATAAAATTCGAATTCAACTTGAAATTTTAAAGTTTGAGTTCTCACATACACAATCAGACCTAGATTCCATTAAGCTTAATTAATTTTGATTTTTGTATTAAAAAAGAATTTTTTTAGTTAAAATAATATTACTATATAAATTTGATTTGAACTCAATTAATGTTTAAATGCATTCAAACAATTTCAATTTCAAACTACTTAAACTGAATTTCATGAAATTTCAAATTAAAATGAATAAATTTGAGCCTACTTTCTATTAGCAAAGCACAATCGTTACATCTAGAGGTTATATCTATCAAACTATTTTAAATAGTAAAATTAATGCATAAAAATATTTTCAATGAATGGAGTGCTTAGTTAAATTTCTTTTTCAAAAAGGATGAGTGTATAAATAGCATCAGCATGCGACTATCATGATGTTAATTCCAAATGGAATGTAAGGAGTAAGTACACAGAGATTTGGATAAGAGCCGATTTCAAACTGTGAATCAGCCAATTTCAAACTGTGAATCAGCTCAACTCGTGAGAAACTGAGTCGAACCACTTTCTCGAACCTTCGAGCCTTAAGAACCCAAGTAGTTTAAGAGGATAGAATCACTCAAACCGGTGGGTCGTGAATTATCGGGCTAGCCTATCATTGAATTGGTGGGTCGGCCTAATTAATTCACCTCCTTAAAAGAAAAAAAAAAAAAAAGAAAGAGAAAAAAAAAGGGAGGCCATTAAATTGGAAAAAATAATTGGATAATATACAGTAGATCAATGCATGTCAAAACTATTTTATTTACGATAATGAAGGATAATTTTTTAAAAAACAATATCATCAAACTATTAATAGATGACTAATCATAAGTTAATTATGTGTTAAGGATAAATGGAGAATTTAATTTCAATTAATGTAGATCTTTTTTGTAAAACTTGTTAAATGTTAAAGACTTGAATATGAGGAAAAAAAATAAAAAAGTTAAAATCATATTAAATCGAAAATTAATAAAAAAATTAGAAATTATTAATGAATTAATATATTTTAAAAAGAGAGAGAAAAGAGATCACATTATTAAAAATTATTAATGCATTTAAAAAAATTAACAAAAAAATAAATATTAAAAAAAAAAAAATCAATTCAAGAGTCGAACCGGTCCAAAACCGCACCCTCCCAATAGGGTTGATCACGATTCTGCCATGGCCAAGCCTATAAACTAGCGGGTCCAAACTGGTTTAGGGCCGAGTTAGCCCAACGCTCACCTCTAGATATATAACTTACCACATCTGCACTCTTTGTATGCACATTTAGGACCTTAGAGTTTGTTTTTGTGTGAAGTAAATAAAGAGGACAAAAAAAAAAAAAGAAAAAAAACTTGGGTATGTTTGTTGTAGGGAAAATAATATCTAGACTCTTATATTTGTTATAATCATAATTTGTACAAATTTAATATATTTCTGTAATAATTTTAAGAGGTCATAATTATTAATAGCTTCTTTTTTTTTTTGGGACACAAGTAAAATAAATATTTAAATTAAAAATAGTTGTTTAGTCTTGAATACAACTGTACATTTAAAAATTCCAATGATTTTTTTTTAATCAAAAAGAGAAGCTTTTATTGATTATTTAAGAAGTATACGACATCTACAATCAATGGCAAATATTGGCGATAGATTTTTTTATCTAAAATGATGAGTCCTCTACAAAATCTATCTAATGCAAAGAAATTAGTGATAACAAAACTTGACACCTTGCCTCTTGACTGCTTGGCTAGATAATCCATTAGTCAATTAGCTTCTCTATATAAGATTGTTGCATTTAGTCGCCTCTTCAAGGTTTTGGATGTTTTGCACCACATAATAGTCACTCCATACTGGCCTGTAATTTTGATTAACTAACAAAAAGATATAGCTCGAGTTCACTTTAATTTCCACATCATTAATATTAAAATGCTGAGATAAATCTAGTCCCACTTCAACAGCCCTCAATTCTATTTCATCTATTTTATGCCCACCATATAGATGCTAATGAGCAAAGATTATATTCACTCACCGTCGTCTCTTAGCAGACCACCTATTGCTGCTAACTCGTCCTTGTGTTTAACTTATAAGTTCCTTCTTTTAGCTTCCAACTCTTGGTTTTCTATAGTTTGGATGCTCTAAATTTGCTAGAATCAATAGAGATACTTTGCTTTAGAAGAGGATTTAAGGTAGCTTCTTACCAAAATATATACATTGGATAGTATTTTACTTATCACTTGATTTTAGTAGTCGACCAAGTGGATAATAAAGAAAGTAATTTTCTCTTTTCAAAAGCGAATAATTTTCCTTGGATTTCATAAAAATTTACCACCACCACCACTAAGAAACAAGTACCATAGCCTTCTACAATTTATTTCAATTAAAAGCCAATAGTAAATATAAGATATTACATCTTATGATTACTATGATAATATCATATAATTTCAAAGCTATGATTATAGCGCTCAACAAAAGAATATTCTAAAAAATGTTTTCAACAAAGAAATGCATCTTATAGCGTAAGGGCTTTGGAATTAATCTCTCTGCACAATTTTATGGTATGTTTAGTTGGGAGGAATAACAATTCAATTCCCCTCTTATCCCCTAATTAGCTTCTAGTTCCCCTGTATAGATGGTATTGGCTTACTTGTCATTCAATTCCTTAAGAATGTCTTTTTCACAAATATAGGGAATCAAGATTCCATAGAGATGTTGAGGAATCTGTATGCATTGCTTTATTTCAAGATTGCCCTTGTTAAAAATTCAAATTTTGTAACTTCTACCCCTTAATAAAAAACATCAAAAGACAACACTCCTTACAAACACTATCCTTATAAGGTTTCTAGCTTCCTCCATTGTTTTTACAACTGCATTGCACGAAACCCTAGCTCATCTCGACCCATCAACTCACCCAGTCGTGGAAATACCCTCATCTCTCTCCACTCGGTGGCTCCCGGTCAAGCTACGGTTCAGAGGTTGCAGCCCCCACCTCGTCATCATCCTCTACTCGCATCTTTCACACATTCTATACTCATCGCAAACCAACAGAGGACAAGTGTGACAGTAGAGTAAACGTAAATTGGAAGCACAATCACAAACTGAAATACAAACAATAATCAACGAATCACCTGCCTAAACGACTACGGGTCGATCTGGAGAATGGGCGACCAACTTTTGCTAAGCATCATGTTCAAACTTCCGTGGGTTAGGGCGTTGGCCTACTAGTGGGGTACTGAGTTAGGCTGAAGAGCATGAATGTACTGGGTTAGACGAACATGAATTTCTTGGATGGTGACGATAGTTTCTCCATGAATGGGGCTTCAACGGCAAAGAGCAAGGGAGGGACGATGAATAAGACCATCGACTTGGGGTTTTTTACTTGTGTGTTGATTCTGTTTGTTCAATTCAGTGGAGGACAGTTTGGTTCAATTTGTATTTCCGATTGAATTATTCAAACCAAACGATATAATGTTAAACACCGTAACGGCCATTCATATTTTATTACACATTTATTCAATTCCATGGTAATTACAATTCCATTCTCCTCTTATTCTATTCTACAATCTAAAAATGCCGTTAGTATATAGAATTTGGAATTAACCCCTCTTCACAAAGCTCAGTTTCTTCGGGATATTCTTTGAATTTCCCTTCGAAAGGATAAATAACATCATATATGGACATGGATGAAAAGCCTACACCAGATTTCTTAGAGCTATGCCACTTGTCATTGCCAGCACTTGGCCACAATTAAAATAATTTTATTGATCAAACAAAGACAAGTTTTTGTGGCTATGGGAAGTTGCTCAAGAACTGATGCCCCTCCAAGATCACTGAACAGAAAACCATCTGGCGGCCACAGCCGTAGGAAGCTGATTATGTATGTGGGTTGTATGCAAATATAAGCATCACGAGCGATGCAAGAACAATAGTTAGACATATGTGAAAGTTTCAACCGTCCACACAACTAACTAGGTGTTACATTAGAAAAAGGTGGAGCCAGCACAAATTATTACATGCTACAAACCCAACAAATGCAAGAAAGATCCAGCAAAATGGAAATCCTGGTGGTGACAACGACCCTGCAAGAACAGACTTACAGCGAATCAGTTCACAAGACAGCAGAATTCTTGGCCATCCTGAGAGTGAGAATGAAAATCTAACTTTGCCCCTAATTAATTAAATACATAATATATATCTTTTTAACTATATGATCATCCAGCGTAGTTCTAACTGTAAACACAAATGCCTCTGGCAACAGCAAACACTGGAAATTACAGCAAAGATAATGCACTTTAGTTTGGAAGAAAATTTACAGAAGAACATGGAAATGCATGATTACTTGATAAAGCAAGAGGAACAAAAATGTAAAGAAAAGTGATTATGAGGATTCCCAAATGAAAATACTCTCTTTTGGACGTATAGAATTGCTTTAAGCTTCAGTGAACCAGCACCAAAGAAATTACATTACTGTAGGTTTCCTACTTGTATGTCAAATGAAACAAAAAAGAAAGAGCACCCAGTGCAGTAAAAGGGAAACACCAAGCCAACAACAAGCAAATAAAGAAGCACTTGATCTTAATGAGATGAAGCATCGCAAACCAATTCATGAAAGTGATAATGAGTCCTCTACAATGTCAGAGGGTATGACAGAGTTGGGGAGTATAACAGAGAGTGCAGTTTCTAATCTAAGATACCCATTAAACAATCATTTCAGAATCCTCCACCCAATTTATTTTATGTCCTCTGGAAAAAAGGAACAAATAATGATGAATAGGGTAGCCCAATACAGCAAGGCACTATAATTTTATAAAAAAATCTATGCATATAAATTCCTCTCCATGCACAAATCATTTTTTTTTTTTTTTAATAATTAACAACATCCACGCACATTAGTATGTGTTCACACAGAATAAGATCTGTTAGTTTGTCCAGTGTAGGCCCTTACGGAAAAAGCTTCAATGGTACTTATAGGCTGCGTAGATTAATAGCATGTAAATATTAATAAAATTCCGACTCGTGAAAATATGAACGGTAGTTTTTCAAAACTAGATACTATTATTTGTACTTGCACGCTATTCATCAGTCTATGTGACGTATTAACAGCTTTAAATCTTTTTTCCTTATAAAAGGCTAGATAGATGGCAAGCAAATGACATGCCATGACCATGGACCATAAGGATTTTCCAAACCAACTCTCACCAACGATTACATTTAGTGAGAAAGATGATATAAGGTGCAAGTTAAGGAATGTTCATACCATCCAATTTACCCCCAAAAATATTTTTGTATCAACCGGTGCCCAATAAGCAACACCATACAAAGGGCAGAAGAAACAGCATAACAGAAACAACAACATTCCCCCCAAAAAAGGGACCTTCACCCCCATATGCAAGGGGATGACAATGTATTAGTTAATATTATGTATGTGATACCTCATACAACTCATCAGATAACGTATATTGGGTACTTCCAGTTGTACATGGACGCAATTAGATAAGGGGTAGCATCATCCCCATGTAGGACACAGGGGACAGAAACAATAAGATAGGTGCAATTGGTTGTAACTATTTCCAGATGCATCCTCTGGTGATTTATTAACATATAGTATTATAGGAACAACACGGAGACCTTTTCCTTACATGTCAAAAATCTACTAGTCCCACCTACTTTTCTTCCCTGGTAGAAACTCGAGCAATTAGGCTTTACCCAAAGTCAAATCGAAACCTAGCTGCAACACTACAACCATTTCTTCAACTCTCTAATTCATCTATCTCTATTATTGCTAAGATAACCAAGAATTCATCTCTCTCGAATAAATTCCCATGTCCCAGTAATTCGCTCAGTTGTATTCTCGTCAATCAAAAGTGGTCCTGCAATAAATATTTATAATACATAACAGCATACGACTGACCAGAACACAAGGGAGAATAAGACTCTGTCCGCTTATCTCCTTAGGATCTCGAAACCCTAAATCTCTCTCGATAATAAGATTTCTACAACCAAACACAATCATAAACACAAATTAATCAATGAAGAAAGTGAAATTGGAAAAGAACGAACCCTAGGAGAGAGAAACCGAGTGAATGGACTATTTGGAGGATTTCTCGGTGTCCTTGGCGTAATCGGGAGGAGAATAGTAAAGAGCAGCTGCCATAGCGCCTGGAAGCACCACGTACTCAGCTAGCTTAGCTAGCTTTGTCACTAGAGGCGTGCCTTTAATGAAAAAAGACATCTTCTTCTGGTTCGTTGGAACTGTGGATCCTTCTTCTCTCTCTCTCTCTTCACGGTGACAATGAGAGCGATTTAGCGAGAGAATCTGGTTTTTCTGGTTACACTTGTCAGTTCATGGGCTCAACCAACAATAAGCCCAGGCCCGATTTATTTCCATGTGGCGGCCCAATATGTTTGATTGCAGGCAACTGGGGTTTCAGCAAGCACCTTAATAATATAAATTTAAAAAAAAAAATTAATTGTATATTCTACATAATAGTTATTTATTAAAATAAATATTAATGTAACAAAAAATTAAGATTCAGATATCTATACAGTTGACTATTATTTAAGAGATACTTTTCAGAAAATTGCATCGTTTTGCATAAATAAATGCATTTTTGGAAATATTTATAAGATATTATTTAAGATTGTATCAAAACATACATATGTACCTTTCGAAGAGTAGTATGTTTTTGATAAAGTTCTTTTTCTGTATCATGGCGTTAATTTAAAATGATATACAATATATTCTAAGTAATATTTTTCTATTAAAAGATAACTCGTGTATTACTTGAGCCCTACTAATAATTTAAAACATGTATAAAAGCCTTTTATACATATAACTCTAAAAGCTTTTTCTTAAGTGCGCTTCCTTTTATGCAAAATAGGTATAAGCAAGTATAATACTCCTGTAATACTAGTTGATAGAACTCTAACCATCAAACCACATTTTAATGTAGCGATTTATAGTATATTAAAACTTTAAAGTTAAGCATACTTAAGTTAGATAAATCTTAAGATGGGTAACTTCTTGTAAAGCTATTGTATCAAGAAAGAAAACCTTGCGGTGTTTTATATCAAAACGGACAATACCTTAATGAAAAGAATTTCAATTAGGTCATTATAAATAGTATTAAAGCAGCATGACAGAATTCCAAAGTTGATGTTAAGTAAATCTTGGGATTGATGACCTCTTGGGTGCAACATGCTAGGTAAATCCTATGATGAATATCCTCTTAGGAAGTTACTATACCAATAGATATAACTATACAGCGTTCCATATTAAAATGAATAATATTTTGGTAGAAAGAGTTCTTATTAGGTCGTTACTTGAGAGCTTTAAAGTCAAGCATACTCATATTAGATTAATTTTAGAATAGATGATTTCTTGAGAAGCTATTATATTGAGGGATAAAACTGTACAATATCATATGTCAAAGTAGATAATATCTTAGTAAAAGGAGTTCCAATTTAGGTTGTTTCAATGGGTAACCCTATTGTATGATGTACCTACCAGGATCCTACTCTATTTGATAGATTCCAAGTAGATAATGAGGGTCATAAGGTTGACTTTGGATAGTAATTTCATGAAACCTACTCCAATAAGTGTGAGGTACGAGTATGAAGTTAAGATACTTTATATCCATCTTAAAACTTGTATTCTAAAGTATACGACGTATAGATTCTCAAGTATCCTGTACATACTTTATAATAATAATAATAATAATAATTGAATAATACTAATAAATAAAAATTAATATTATTCCATATTTTTCCTTTTAGCCTTAAAGAAAGTAACAATAAAATTCTAAACCATAATAAAATACAAAGACTACATATTGCTGCTATTTATTCGTCTCCCCACCCCCCTACCACTCTCTCTTCTTATGCTATCTCATTTTTTCACCTCCTTTTTGGTCTATTATTGACCTAACATCTTAGTCTTAGCTTATCTGTGTCATTAAGAAAGGTATGTTCTTTAACTTCTTGTGTAGATGAGTTATGGAATCTCATTCTTTTCAAATTATTATTGGTTGGTCCATTAGTAATGAAGTTGCTAGTCATACATTTATTAATGTGTCCAACATAATATTTCAAAGATTAAAAAAAAAAAAAATACAACCAAGGGTAATTTTAGGGTGCTACATGATATGTTTTCAGTATATTAATTTGGGAATCGATATCTATAGGGTAAGGTATAGTAAGTGTTGTTAGATGATTTCAAAGTAAGACTTTGTTCTTGCAAAAAATAAAAGGCTAAATGATACCAAGGCTAGTTCAGTATAGCTATTCCGATATTTAAGTCAGGAAGTGTTTGAGAGAGAAATAAGTAACTGAATATAGAATTAAAGGTCTTAAGAGAATTCTGACAATACTTTTTCTTCGTATTTATAGGCAAATATCACGTGTTTGAAACAGTAGTTAATCATTAGTAGTAAGTCATATAAAGATCTTGTAATTAAGCAAATGCCTAAAATATAGGAATAGTAAGCGATAATATAATAAGATTGTACTAGATTATAACCGTTCACACTACTTTCTTAACTTCAAACTAGATATATTAACAAGCTAAGCTTCAAGGCCTATTAAGTAGACTGAATCTTAGTCGGCATCAACTGATAATAGAATTAGTCGTCTTCTTGTCACCTGAATGGTCAAGTAATATTTTAGGGTGAAATCTGACTATCAACAGATAACAGATAGAGTTTCATACCTTACTCACCCTTTACTTACAAACCCCTAATGTAAATAATGAAATACATAATAATTGCTCCATGTACATAATTTAATGTAAAGCTACACAAATCTTCATATCCATAATATTTTACTCTTATATCTTGAGAGACATACTCTTTCTTAATAATATATCACTTTTAAAGCCCCATGCCATATGTGGATTTTAATTTGAAGTATATACATATTTATGAAAAATTAATAAATTTATTTAAGATATTATTATAGTCAACATATTATTAATACATGTTCATAAATTGTTTTAAATATCATATAGTTATGGTCATATTTGACAAGAAAAAGCTCATGTTAATTTTAATGCAAATCAATGCATGATAAAAATTACTGATAGTAAATTAAACTTTTGCTTCTCAAATTATACTCAAGATTTGAAATTATTAAATGTAATATTCAATTGATTTTTACTAATAAAATACATTAACTTTGTCACATTTAGAATAATGTCTTATACACACTTAAGTTTACACATCATATATGTATAACATGTAGCATGTATTATCTATCGAATCTTTTTTCGTACTCCATCTCTCGTGGTGTATATCTTACTTAGCTCTACATTTTGATAAGCTTGAGCTATACTAGCATCATTAATAAAAATAAGTAATACATGAGAGTAGTTTTATTGCCCAATTCATATTTTCTTTCACAAAGACTTAAGAGAATCTATGATGGGAAAAAAAGTGGCAACTACTATACTATGGGTGAGTTGCAAAATTGGTTGATTTATGAACAGTATTTACAACGACAATAATCAAAATTTATGCATCCATCATTGTAATTCTCAGAGTAACTGAAACAAAACTGAAACAAAGGGCCCTTTCAGTGCAAGTTCAACCTAATTATATTCTTAGAGTATTAGGTCAGTTCAGTTTTTCCTTCACAAGGGTTGATCATAAAATGTGGTAATGTACTCAAGCACGTATTTGATTAATTGAGATCATATTTGAATACAAAGTGTGATGGCCCAATGGGATACTTTTATTTCTCATTTAGTATTTGCTATGAACGACGGTTAGAGTTCAATTAGAGTGTTCGAGCTACTTGAAGTAGCTTATGAAGTGTAACTCGAGTTTTATGATTTTTAACTTAATTAATTTATTAGACTAATTGAGTTTTAGTCATACTAAGTTGAAGTTGTGATTATTTTAATATTATAACAGCAACATTTTATAATAATTGAACCAAAATAAGCTTCATCAAGATGAGTTTGAACTAATTAGATACTCATTGGAGTTTAGTTTGAGGTTAAAATTACAAGTCTGATCAAATTCGAATCAAGTTTGAGTTTAGTATTATTTGATTTTTTACGATCATATGATAAAAGAAAAAAATGAGATATAGGATAATGAAATGATATCTTTTTAATAAATATGTTATATATGATGTTTATGCAAGTCTCTTATAGGATACATCATACCAAATTTCAAAATTCATGTCCTTAAATAAAAATAATACACTCACGAGCCACATATTTTAATAAGGATACATTCATTAGGTGTTCTATAAAAATGGACTAAGTATACAAGTTAAATTGACAAATTACACACTCAGCATTAAGCATTTTGATTGTGCCTAATAATCAATTTTCACTTTGTTCAAGCATTGTGTCCACATGCCTTCTAGTTATATTATACTGAATTTAGTTGATTGATCTTTACGATTGTTGACAAATATATTATATACAAAATTACATAATTACAATTTAGATAGACTCAATTTGAGTTTACTATATAGAAGACAGGCCTAAATATTATATTTTCTTAATGCAGCAATGAAATATGGAAAGTCATAGTCTTATTTATTTTAAGTGGAAGCTAATAATAAATATAAGATGCACAAAAAATGCAAAGACATGCATTACTAATACTATGAGGCCTTGGTTGATATCCATAAAGTACCATAGAAAAATTTCTAGATATTTATAAACATTATTTGATATCATGGAGGATAACTACCGACCTAAATCAAGTCACCTATTCGAAAGAAAACGATCGTTATTATTGAAACGATGCAATATTAAGCTAAGCTTGAGCTCAAACTTGACTCAACATTACATAAGCTCAACTTCATTAAGCTTGAGTTTAATTTGATTACGCTTATTTATGCTAGAACTTTTCTTCTTTTTTTTCTTCCTTAAATCAAAATTTTCCAATTAAAGTCATATTGATATTAAAATTCAACTTAGGTTTGACTAACATTATCTAAATTTAACTTTAGTTCAAGTGGACTAATGAAATAGTTAAATTAAATATTATCGAACTCAAGCTTAACATGATAAACTATTGAAATATCTCGAGTTTAAATTCGATTCAATAACCTCTTTGTAATAACATAAATCATTTCCTATAGCTCATGAAATAAGGGTTCTCACCAAAAAACATCTACTCAACATTGATGGATCCATGTCCATTCCAATTTTAGTAACTTGGCAGTAGATTTAGTTTATCTGTACCCCTATTCTAACAAAATTGAGTAAGTTGACTGTCTTTCAAAGAAGCCGTGGGACAGCCATACAGGCGTTTCCCTTAGTATCTCACGTTTTGAGATATGCTGTGGATTTGGTACATATAACTTGGACGTAAGCAAATCTAATTATTAGTGGCCTTTTTCAAAGGACAGCTTCTAACTTCTGAGCACATAGTTGGGGTGTGTTTTGGACGTGTGTGTCATTACTAAACTCAAAAGCTTCGATTACCAAACTTAAATGTCCCTTTCATGAACCCTCTTTTCTCCTACAAAATGGGCACTATCAACTCAACTATATCTTCTTCGAAAGTATAGGTTGTCCCGGCCCCCTTTGCATTACAACCAATTATTATAAGGATAAAAGTGTCTTTTGCAATGGCTATTATAGTCGAGTAACACTAGTATTTGCTTTTCTAACTGAATAAATTAAATTTGATATTTTTGTTTTATAAAATTATAATATGATAATTAAAAACAAAAGGAATAAAGTATCTCTTATTTGGCGAAATGAATAAATGTATTAAATGATTTTATATCTCCAAAGAAATACAAATAAAGACATACGGTTTCTAAAGATAAGAAAATTTAGTATGAAACTATGGTATCTAGTAAAATGATAATGTAAATAATAATAATAAAAAAGAACTACGACTAAAGAAGAATTTACATACAAGCATTGAACTTAATTGACAGAGAATAAAGAAACCGAGCTTATTTTTCTTGCCATGACAACAAATAATTTACATTGACGCAAAAATTAAGATCAAATTAAGTACACATTAATTGTTTGTCTTAAAAGAAATATAAAACTATTCAAAGGATAGCAGCAAGAGTCAAATTAACTCTTCCTCGCCAGGCCCTTTCTCTCTCTCTTTTTCTTTTTTCCCTTTTTCCCCCCTCTGAAAACAAAATATTATAATATGAATATAAATAATAAAGATAAAATAAATGAAAAAAAAAGATAGGGATTTAAACATTTGATTTGAAAATAAACGCATATTTCTTATATAAATATGAGTATCATTACGATCGAGAAAACTCTTGTATAATCGCAAAATGAAATTTGGTCTCTTTGCTTAGATATAAATGGAGATAACAAACAAAAGCTACTGAAGGAATCTAGAGCTTGAAATGAAACCGTAATGGAGTTTTTATAGATGAGACACAGTTCTAAATTTTTGGAAGATAACCTCTTATTCTAATAATTACATGATAAAAAGAACAGCTGCATAAAATAAAACAACTTGAAGTAGTCACCCTCAGCTTTGTTAATAAAAGAAATCTTAATGGCCACTAAACTTTTAAGAACATAATTATTTTGTTAATCAGAGTTTCAATAAGTTCGATTTTCTATTTCTTTTTTTCTTTTTAATCTTTGACCAAGATAATCATTAAATAAAATCTGCCTAGTCATCCTTACGTGGCTGGACAGTCGATCCCATTTCCTTATATAGTCAGTGTATATGGTTTCGCATGTAGCCTCTCATATTCTGATTCATGATAGAATTAGTCTTACTTAGGACTAATGGAGTCCCCATATGTATCTATTAGATTATAGACTAATACAGGTTTCAGATTTTAAATTATAGGGAAAAAAAAAAGATAAATTGAAGAATAAGGTAGCACTAGAATATGTTTTAATTCAATACCCTACCTTTATTATTTTAGTAATACTTCCTTGTCTTCAATTAATTAGTCGATAGCATTTGCAGTGCACCGATAGGGAAGTTTTAGTTGGGCGATGCTCATATGAAGGAAAGAAAAATTTCCTAGTAGACATTAGAAATATCGCTTAGACTCCTTCATAAGAACAAGGACAAAGCATTGACTGAAGGAGTGATACCGAATCATGAAGGATGATGGGTTTCTAGGGTTTTCCTATAAGTTGGAAAAAGTAGATATAGTTGTAACCGAGTTATGGTTAATAGATTGGGGAATTTTTCATTGCATACAAAAAGGGTTTCTAAATGTTGATATCGAGATAGATTAAAGTATAGTTGTACAATGATTATCTTTAAATGTTAATGCTACTGCTAAATATGAACATGTCCTTTTAACATTTGCAGAGGAAAAATCTCTCAATTATGCAACTGAAGCATCAAAGCGATTCCTTGAACGATTAATCAAGTTTCGGATTGGCTTCCTTGACAAGCACTTCATGGATATGAACTTTGCCATCCTTTTTGACGGTTTGTCTTCAAATGTTTTATTTCCTGTTTTAGAAAAACGATATGGTTGGCTATAGATGTTCCCGTATTGTTAAAATTTCACTTGTAAATGCTCCCTCTGGAGCGCTTTTGCTACATAACCCTGCACTTGGCAGTTGGGGTTATTGAAGGACATATGCTTGTTTGTAAATATTTTTTCTTAACGAATATCTTGTATATTATGGAAAAAAGATGCGGAAGTTTTAGATGGGGAAAACAGAAAAAATGGTATATATAACTGATCAACGCTAAAAAAATAAAAAAAGGATAAAATAAAGTAGAGAACAATAGAAAATGGATTACATGTAAAGATCCAGATAAATTTAGTGATGAAAAATTGACAAAAATAGATGAGTAAATTCACTGAATTGAAATAAAATGTTTTGATATTAGAAGTCTAATGCGAATGTTCATGAAAAGCAAAGTTTTAAGCTGTCGGTAGATTTGAGTTGATTGCGAGCCATCCTCGGCCAACCAACCTTTTGGAGCGATCGACTGAGTGCAGGGCGCCTGAATATACGAGTATAATGTACCGCACTGACGGTAACTTCTATCACTAGACAAGTGTCCTCGTTGTATACGCTCCACGCCACTGCTTAGTGCCTGAACTCAAAATACAAACCGCATGTGAACAAGTATATATTTATTCATTTCCAAGGTTATAATATTTACATGTCAATGAAAATATGTAAAATTTGTGAACGTTGTATGGTGTTCGATCGATTTTGACTCATTACGCACATTCTGTGTGCCCAGCATCCAATTAAATATTAAAATAATGAATTGAATATTATCAAAAGGTTAAGCCTACATAAATGTACGCGATGCACTTTGTTATTCACGTTAGAATTTCAATCAGAATATTTACTATTAGCAGTCTTACACCGCCCATTTGTGGGGACATGTGTACTCCTTTAACAAGTCATTATGTCACATAAAATACTTAATAATGTATTCCATATAAGGTACTCGTTTTTATAAACGTTGGTTTATAAATTTTTTGATACAAAATAAATTATATGCGAAAATAATTTTGTTGGTGGTGATTATCCACTAGTAAGCATTCAAGGCGGTATAAGATGCTTAATAAATCATGATTCGTGCTTCTGGGACTCTATGATTTACATGGAAAGGAATTCAAACTTTTCCATCACGATGAACGTGGGACAACCGCATGGACGTCGGGCATTCTCTGGATGGTAACTCTTTCTTTTTTACTATGATATGATATACTAAAGAAATTGTACGAACGGTCAAGAAACAAGTAGGGATAGTTGTGTCCGCATATATGATAAATCTATATTTGTAATATAATATAATTTAATTTACCTAGGATCTCTCTACATACCTCAAAGCTAATAGTCTTCACGCAGAAATCGAAATCTGGTCTCATGGCTCTTCTTTTCATCGGCCTTTGACGGGTGGATTCTGATAGTATCTCTTCTAAATTGCAAAAGAACCTTTGCCGTCAAAAGACGGTTTGTATTATGAAACCATGTGATTACTATTATGAATACGAGGCAAAGAGTCCTAAAATCTCTTAAACAATGCATGTGCTGGGCCGATCGACGTGCCTCTATTTCTTGTTTGGGTTGAAAACAAAATAGAGGGAGTGATGAACAATTTCTACAAATGCGTGAAATCTGTTATTGTATCGCATTCGTATTTTATTTCATATTAGATTTATGTAAATATAAACGTATAATCATTCATCAATAATAATTGGTTAATATTGCTATTGTGTTCTGTACTTAGGCTTGGCATGTTATGGAAATTTGTGTTTATATCATATTTATGTCAATCATATCGTTTTAGTAACCATTCGTCCTAATTATATCATTTCAAATTGCTTTGTTTGACTTTGGGGTAATTTTTACTCAAATCTCTTAGATATATATATGTATCCATCTAACTTAAAATACGTACTACTTTATATATATATCTCCAAATAGATTCCAAAAAATTTTAGTCAAAGTATAGTATTCCAACGCTCTTAACTTCCTTGTGATAAAGTAACTCAAATCCACCGGTTGAAGTAGAAGTGTCTCGTACTAATAAAATAGAAAATGCTCCCCAACATGAAATATAGGCACGTAAAGTGTCACAAATTATCCTCAACTAATCACGTGTGACATGATTCTTTCTTTCTTTTTTTTTTCCCAGCCAAAGGAAAAGATGGTTTGAAACTATAATTTATCTCGATAGAAGATTAATAGCCAAAATTATGAGTTCTTATATTTTATGAATTAGAATATTAAGTATACAGATATTTAAGTTTTTTTATGTTTCATTTGGCACTAAGCCCTAGTGCTTGAAAATAAATTCAATCATACTAATATATCGTGTAAATTAATAAGTGATGTATAAATATCAATAAACTTTTATTAAGTAATGATGAAGTAATATATTTTTCTAAAAAAATATTAATTATATTTTTACGTTATATATTATTTATTAATTCACATTATGTATTTAAATAATTGAATAATATACTGACAACGAATTATTAAAAATTCGACAACAATTGAAGGGTTGATAGAGTACCTCCAAATACCACCCTAGATTTAAATAAATTAAAAATTCATCGACAAGTTTTGTATATTCTTTTCTAGAAGCATTTTTCTACATACAGTTAAGACTGTACATATAGGCTGAAGTCACATAAGAAAAAGTTCCTTTCGAATACCGTCTAAAGGTAAAGGAGGAAAAATAATACTTATAAAGATGCTCGAAACCTCAGGAAATGGAAAAAACATGTGGGTGTTAAAAGTAAAGGAGTGCAGAAAAGTTGAGGTTATTTAACTAGAACAAAATATATAAAAAAAGAAAACCTAAATATATCTTATATATATATATATATATATGTATATATACTAGTATACGGTGCATGTGTTGTGATAAATAATTGATTCATTTAACTAGAACAAAACATGCGTTGTGATTTTTTCTTTCAACTATACTATATAGTACAACTTTCAAAAAAATTAATTTATTTTATTAAAATATCAATATTAATACTATTAAATTACAACAATATTAACATATTATACAATTTTCTAAAAATGATAAATAATTAAGTGAATAAATCACTTATTGTATTAGTTGAAAAATTATAATCTTTTTACGTGATATGAATAATAGATACATATCCTTGTAAAAATATCTAGATTAGGATTTTTATTATGGTTTTATCTTTATTTTTTATTGGAGTTGTTCTACTTTTTATTTTATTTTTAATTTATATTTTGATTATTAAATTAATTGTAAATTCAACCGTTTAAATTTAAAAAATATAAATAAATAATAAAATAAAAAGTTGAACCGGCCTAAAAAAATACCATACAAGCTTCGTTCCAAAAATATCTCTCTAAAATTTTGCTAAACAAGGTTAAAACCGCTCATCAGCGCCGGAATAAATGTCAATCTCCAACCGCCCACAGCCGCACAATTTGACTCCCCAACCGAATACGACGACAAACCTAAACGATGACGATGTAATATATGAATGATTACACAATTTACAACAGTATTAAAATAATGTACTTGGACTGTTCGGAACCAACCAGGTCCCCACTCTCTCTCCCTCTCTCTCTCTCTCTCTCTCTCTCTCTCTCCACGCTGTATTTTAAATCCCAACTTGACTTGACAATAAATCTTAGTTTTCTGAATCCTTGAAGTTGTTTTTTCGTTTCAGGGTATTCATAATTTCACTAAAAAGTAATCGACTTTATAATAAAGATGAAGTCTTGATCATCACTTTTGTTTTAATACGAAGTTGCTGTTTTGTGTTGCATTGACTAGACAGTTGAAGGGTGGTTGGCACATGTAGTAGTGTCACTTTAAAAGTTCCAATATTGTTTATTGTTTTTTCGTTTCTTAAATCTGGAAAGTTTTCAGAAATACTCTTCCTTAAAAATGTCCATCCTGTGGATTCCATTAGAAGTTATATTTGGGTAAACAGTGTATTAAGGCAAGAAGATCATAGTGCAAAGAAAATGGTCTTAACGGTCTCTTTTTAAGTCTCGTCTCTAAAGATTTGCCCTCTTATATCCTTAGCTTGCCATGCTTTCGTTTATAGACTGAGATTCATCTTCTCTTTTTCCGGTTACTATTCGGCCTTGGGCTCTTAAGAGGTAAGCTCTTTGATAAAAGATTTTTTTTCCCCTCTTTTTCTTTTGTTGGTTCCATTGATGGGCATTGTAGTTTTTAGTGATGTAGTAATGATGTAATGCGAAGATGTGGGTTAAGGTTTTGCTGGCTTGAATTACGATTTGAACATGGCTAGAAGAAGACAATATGAAGAACATTGATGATTCGAATGATGGAAGTTAGAATGCGAAAATTTGGATGCCAGAAGATTCCTAGAAGTTTCTCATTCTCGTCGATGAATTTTGTTTCTTGACTGAGTGTTGTTTTAGTTCAATGCGGAAAATGGGGTTGGTGGGCTAGTGAATCTAATAGTTTTTAGCACAAGAATTTTGAGGTTGAAATTTAGATTTGTAAAAGAGAGAGTTAATAGACAGTTGGATCTGTTTTTTATGATTGATGATCTCATCGTTTTGTTTTATTACGTTTGGGTTGTTTTCTCGTAGAGCCTGATTGGAGATTTACAAGTTCACTTGGTGGAAAGAGGATGAGAGGAGCTGTTATAGTAGCTATTGCTGCATCAATTGGCAACTTTTTGCAAGGATGGGATAATGCTACCATTGCAGGTAGTTATCTATATCAGCCCAAGTTCGCTCAAATCCTTAAAATGTTACTGTTTTTGGGAGATCTCATAATGAAAATTCAGATATTGCACTTAGGTTTAACGATTCCTCAGGAGCAATTTCTTATTGATTGTGTGATGTAAATAGGGGCTATTGTCTACATAAAAGAGGACTTGTCATTGGAAACAACTGTAGAAGGTCTAGTTGTGGCAATGTCACTCATTGGAGCAACTGTTATCACAACATGTTCTGGAGCCATTTCAGATTGGCTTGGCCGTCGTCCAATGCTCATAATCTCATCGCTGCTGTATTTCATCAGTGGCTTGGTGATGTTATGGTCACCCAATGTTTATGTTCTGTGCCTTGCACGATTATTGGATGGATTTGGAATTGGATTAGCTGTTACACTGGTGCCAATCTACATTTCAGAGACTGCACCTTCGGATATCAGGGGGCTGTTAAATACCCTCCCACAGTTCAGTGGTTCAGGCGGAATGTTTTTATCTTATTGCATGATATTTGGCATGTCATTGTCAGCCTCACCAAACTGGAAGTTGATGCTTGGTGTTCTCTCTATCCCATCGATTATTTACTTTGTGTTAACCGTATTTTACTTGCCGGAGTCTCCTCGGTGGCTTGTGAGTAAAGGAAGGATGAGCGAGGCAAAGCAGGTTCTCCAGAGATTGCGTGGTGTGGAAGATGTTTCAGGTTTGTTCCTTTTCCCTTTCAAAAAATTGACGTCTTGTTTCCTTGCTTTTCCAATTTTTCCCTAGCAACTAATATCGCTACGGTAACAATTGTCTTAATGAAAGAGATGACAATGTAATGATATTTATAGAGCCCAAACTTAAAATCTGATTATATGCTAGAGGATTCTCCTCAGCGAATGCAAACAAATTAGTTTTCAATACACGATGCAGCATTCAATACTGGACCAACCTCCTAGTATATCTTTATTGTCTCAATGGCCTGGTGGAGATGCTGCATGTGCCTCCACTAATTTATTTCATCCTGAAAGTCTACCTTCTATATGAATCAGTGTGCATTTGTTCCTGTTATGCCCATTACTACAAATAATGCAATGCCTGATGATTTCCAATTTTTTTTTTTGATTGTGTGTGTGGGTGGTGGCAATAAGTGGCAGTTGAATGAAACTGATTTAACAGATTAAACATAATGCATGTTTTCAAATGCTGTCATGTCTTAGTGGGTAATTAGTTGGTTCTCAAGGTGATGTAAAAATGGCAAAGAGAGCTAGAAATATCCCAATAAAAAAGAGGCTTTTTTAATTTCTTTATAACATCACTTAATGGCAAGGTAAAGAGAATATGGAGTTGTTTTTGAGATTATGATTGTGCTATTTGAGCTAGTAAAAATAGCCAAGGAATGCTGCTCAGCGCTCATTCCATGTGATTCTTTTATGTCAATCAAACTCTGATACTTATGTAGTCTTCTTTCTAAAATAATGATTCTGATAGCGTCAGTTTCCATTAATTTTTGTTTAGGTCTTGTTGTTAGAAATCAACCTATTCAAAGATATAGAATTTTTAGAATATTTAGTTCTGGAGTACATCTATAACCATCTGGAGTGGACTTATTATGATTTGGACTAGTCTTAACATTTACCATTTTTTGGGGAACCTTGGACTTAAAATTGTGGATGAACTCTAGAAACTTAAGCCATCTTTACCGTGGAAATTCCAAGGAGTCAACACAGATTCACATTCACTGATCTCTTACACTTGGGTGTTGATGAAAATGATACAAACTTTGATTCTTCATTACATGATGCTTTGATATCTGCTCTGGCCACAGGTGAGATGGCTTTGCTGGTTGAAGGTCTTGGAATTGGGGGCGAAACATCCATCGAGGAATATATAATAGGTCCGGCTGATGATCTTGCTGATGATGATGAAACAACAGCTGAGAAGGACAAGATTAAGCTATATGAACCTGAACAAGGCCTCTCATGGGTAGCAAAGCCTGTAACTGGACAAAGTTCTCTCAGCCTTGTGTCTCGTCAAGGAACCATGGTAAATATAAATGTCCCTCTGATGGACCCTCTTGTGACTTTATTTGGCAGTGTCCACGAAAAGCTTCCAGAGACAGGAAGTATGAAAAGCATGCTGTTTCCAAATTTTGGAAGCATGTTCAGTACTGCAGATCCTCGTGGGAAACATGAACAATGGGATGAAGAGAGCCTGCAAAGGGAAGGCGAAGGGTATCCATCTGATGGAGGAGATTCTGATGACAACTTGCACAGCCCCTTGATCTCTCGCCAGACAACCAGCATGGACAAGGACATGATGGCACCTTCCCATGGCAGTGCTATGAGTATGAGACGCCATAGCACTCTTGCGCAAGGAACTGGGGATCAAGTTGGAAGCACGGGTATTGGTGGAGGTTGGCAGTTAGCTTGGAAATGGTCTGAGAGAGAAGGTGAGGACGGGAAGAAGGGAGGAGAGTTCAAAAGAATTTATCTGCATGAGGGTGCCCCTGGTTCTCGGCGGGGGTCTCTTGTTTCCCTTCCTGGTGGTGATGTTCAGGTGGATAGTGAATACATCCCAGCCGCTGCTTTGGTCAGTCAGCCAGCACTCTATTCAAAGGAACTTCTGGATCAGCATCCTATTGGACCAGCAATGATGCATCCATCTCAAACTGCCTCAAAGGGGCCAATTTGGGCTGCCCTCCTTGAACCTGGAGTTAAGCACGCATTGATTGTTGGGATAGGAATTCAGATACTTCAGCAGGTACTTTTATTTTGGAGATTTTTTGTTGTGTCATACTCAATTATACAATATTCATCACCGTTCTTATCCACTTGCAACTCTAGATGTCCTCGTGTATCATTCATTTTCATTTCTTGTTTCTATGTACAGTTTTCTGGGATAAATGGGGTTCTCTACTACACACCTCAAATCCTTGAGGATGCCGGTGTTGAGGTTCTTCTTTCTGATATGGGACTTAGTTCAGAGTCTGCATCATTTCTGATTAGTGCAGTTACAACTTTCCTAATGCTTCCCTGTATAGCCGTTGGCATGAGGCTTATGGATACCTCTGGAAGAAGGTAATTTTGCTTCCATACTAATTAACCATTCTTTGAAAAGTTCATAGTCACAGACTTATGCTTTCTAAAGTGCACATATGCAGTTGCCGTTTTCTAGACAGAAATGCTTGCTGCCAACCATTTTTTTGTTGTTACATTTCATGTCGTATTAATATCCAAGGTCAGAAATACTTGTTGAGATGGCCACATAAATTGCATCCATAGCACCATCTACTTGCTAATCAATATATTGTACTAAGCAAATTTTTCCTTCTTTGGCTCATGAAAAAATCATTCTTGTTCATCCAATCAACACTAATATTGCATTAGATGCTTGAATTGGACAAGCGTCGCATGCATTTAAATATATTGTGAATAATTAATTTCATTTTCTCAAGCAATATTTGCATTATTCTCAATTTTAACTAACAATTCTATATGGCAGGGCGCTACTGCTTGGAACACTTCCTGTACTCATATTGACACTCGTTGTTCTAGTCATATTTGAACTAGTGGAGATAAGTTCTATTGTCAATGCTATCATATCAACCGTTTGTGTTGTGGCCTATTTTTGCTGCTTTGTGATGGCATATGGGCCTATTCCAAACATCCTTTGCTCTGAGATCTTCCCTACAAGAGTCCGAGGTCTCTGTATTGCAATCTGTGCTCTAGTTTACTGGATTTGTGACATCATTGTTACCTACACACTTCCTGTCATGCTCAGTTCGTTGGGCTTAGCTGGGATCTTTGGCATTTACGCTGTAGTATGCGTCATCTCTTGGATCTTTGTGTTCTTAAAGGTTCCTGAAACCAAAGGCATGCCTCTAGAAGTCATCACTGAGTTCTTTGCTGTCGGTGCAAGACAAGTTGCTTCCACCAAGAATGAGTAACCTTCGGACAGTTTTCTTTCTTGCCATTATGTTTTGAGATGTCGCTGGTCCTCTGTTCAAAAAATTTTTGCAGATTGTTGATGCATTGAGAATTGAATGTACTTCCAATTTAAATAAGTGAAAATTTATTTAATATTATTTGCCAAGTAGTTTCTTTCTTATCACTTTCAATTTTTTTCTCCTGAAGCTGTAATTATCCAAGGATAAAACGAGCATGAAGTGAAACTTCCATCTCTATGAAGCCACTTCCAAGTTTCTAGCTACATTTTTGCTGCAATTCTCATAATATATTTCCATATGTGTTCTAATCAATCACATGGCAGCACATTAATGTAAAAAAATAAAAAATAAATAAACATGTATCGATTAGTCACATCAGGTGGTGGATTGTAATTGATTGGCGAAACTCATAATAAGGACAGGAAAACTTCATTGATAAATGGTAAGATGGGTCTTATGATGTTTATTAATATTTCATTGCGGGAGATGATGATTTCTTTGTGTCTCAATTATCAGAGAGTAATGTCGTATCTTCCGAAAGGGTCCAACACTAACTTCTGAGAATCATATGATTTGCATAAAATCATTTGCCAATGGAAATCACATGCTGTCCACGAAAAACTTTTCATCTCAATGGAGAAAAGGAAAAATTAATACTGTGTGGGTCATAACCACTTGGACATTCTTTGTGGTTACAATTATTTAGAATTTTGGTGCATTTTAACAATCAGTATGTTATAGTACAAAAATATAATAATAGTGCTATAAATATAAATAATTAGTAGATAACTACATAAATTTGTGGAAGTTAGTAATTTTAGTAATTGTAACAGTGCTTTTTAGTAGTTGAAATAAATGGGAAAATTAGTTACTTGCAATAAACAAATAAATAAGAGGATGTATATCTATAAATAGAAAATATTAAAACAGAAAAATAAGGGAATATTTCAATCAAGACTGTGGTTTGTGTTTTTGGAGAGCGATTCTCTCAAAATAACAAAAAACAATTCCCTTTTCATGATCTTCAAACTTTTTATCTTTTCATTGTTTCACTATTACCATATTTCATATCAACATCCACA
The DNA here is from genome assembly GCA_024138015.1 of Lumnitzera littorea. Lineage (NCBI taxonomy): Eukaryota > Viridiplantae > Streptophyta > Magnoliopsida > Myrtales > Combretaceae > Lumnitzera > Lumnitzera littorea. The sequence continues at coordinate 15,836,700 of JAMXBB010000012.1, forward strand.
ATATAATATATAATAAAATAGAGACTATAGGTGCTACTCTAATATGCCATCTTTGAAATCAAGCTTAGAATCGAGATAGTCCTACTAGTGACCTAGTTCATTGATACTAGTCCTAAATGGCAACACTGTTCTATCTATTGAGAAAAAGGGCTTCTTAAGGTGTCTTATCTTAATCCAGCCTAAAGAATAAATAGGAGGTAAGAGTAAGCATATGTGCAGTCCACTTGTGGCCCTTAATGACTTGTAATGGGCTACATACAAAATTATTCAAAACGTATAGCCAATTGTCATGCTCTGAAATAGTAGAGTCATAACAATTTAATTATGCAAACCATTCTATGATAGAAACTGGTTTTACAGCCACTATTTTAGATTTGATTTACATAAAAAATTTTAAGATTAATCCGTTTTGAAGTAAATAGTTCATAAATTACATATGTTATTTAACTATATAATTATGAAAAATATATATTTACACTAAATAATTTGAGTATATTTACAAAATTTAGTAGCCTAATAATAATTTACTTAAGTAACACATAAATTAATACTAAAAAATTTAAAGATAGAATTCAAACTTGAGGGTGTATCTAATTTTCAGTTTTATATCTATACTCCCAAATATATAACAGTTACTAGCTTTAAGGTAGTTATATGGCAATTTCTTAACTAGCACTTGTAATAAATCTATAGAGATGTGAGCAACTAAAAACTCAGTAAGTTAAGACGGAAACTTAAAACTATATATCAAACACAAATAAGGTTATCAATCAAATTAGTTAGATGCAATACATGTACAAGTAAATGCCATTACGCAACGTTGTCCAATCTGTTATAAGATTATAAAAATTACACTTGCTTTAATCCAAATTGAGGAGTTTCCATATAATACAACAGCTCATGATCAAACCCAAACTTATGCAATGGAAATACCACTTCTTCCATAACCACCTTCAAACCATTAATTTCACCTTTACTGTAACCTCCTCATTTATCACTTAATTCGACTAAAGATGAAAAAATGACCCATTATGCTATCTAGCGTTATTCCTTTCAAAAAGGTCGATATTTAATAGGAGAACCCTAATGTTTTCCCTAATGAATTGCTATGCAAATCTAATTTATAATTACAAGTCATATATTCAATTGGATCCAATTTAAAGTATTCCATCATTTCAACAAATCACATGAATACAAGTCATAGCAGTAAACCGAAATCATGTCATCAAACTAAAAAACAAGCACATACATGCATACGTACAGTTAACTATCTAGCAAATATAATCAAGTACAATTTTAACCCTCCTAGTACTACAAATTAGTATTCGAAAATATAGTAATGTATTAATCTTAATTTACCTAGACTCTCTACTTACTCACTTAAGGTGTGACTCGCATAGAACATCGCTAATAATTCCTATAATACAAATATTATTTTAGTTTTTACATAATTATCATAGATAGATTTTATTCTAAAATTTTTATTGTTATATTCAGTTTAGGGTTTTATTATACTTAATTATTTAGTTTTTTTATTAAGTCTTTTACAATTATTCTTAATTTAAGCTAAATTTTAGTTCAGTTTTCGAATCGATTTCTAAATTAAGTTCTAATTCAATTTCTTATTCCGATTTTATACGCGAACCCTATGAAATCATTGTGACTCATAATGTGAAATTAATCACATTATTTTTAAGTATCCTAAATATCGCTTTTAGTCCCTAACCAATATTCTAATTAATGCAGTACATTTAAATCCTAATTTAATTGTCGAATTTACTCTTGATATGATAAAATTTTATATTTTTCATATAATTGCCCTAATTTAAGTTTCCTACCAAATTTATTACATAATTCTATTATTATTATATTATCAATTTTATTTTAATATTTTTTATTTATTATATTTTCAGTTTCATATATTATGTATCATTATATATTATTCACTTATTTTACCTATTTAACACTTCTAACACTATATATATCATCCTTCACTACTAATAACATGTTAATTATACCTAATTAACCCTAAATCATAAATTTAACTTAAATATACTCCTTTACCTATATATTTAGTATATATTATGCATAAACTCTAGGTAAATATATACTAATTAATATCTATGCTCCATTAAAGCCACGAAAAATATATTATACTCAGTAAATTATGATTGTTATATTATGATTATGAAAAGTATTAAGATAGTTTAATATATATTATTTTTAGAAATATCAATTTCAGGTCCGATTTTGCTAAAAATTAGCTTAAATTAGGTAAATGNATGTATATACATGTATATTTATTATATTTTCAATAAAAAAATTTAAAAGTCAAAAAAGAAAAAGAAAAAAGAAAAGAACTAGAAAAAAAAAAAATTGTTCTAACTACTTTAAAACTAAAGAGTGCTTAGAAATGCTAAAAGGAAGTAATACGTCGTGACTTACATACTAAAATCAATCGAATCACCATTAGCTTTGAGTGGCCATCTACCCCCCTAAAGGGAGTCACATAGCAACCTTACCTTATGGATTTTTTTTTCTTATCCTTTTTTTCGAAAAAAAAAAAAAATACTTTGCTACGCATACCCACACACCTAACCCCCTTTAAGGGAGTAGGCAACCACCCATGATTAATATTGGTTAATTTGACCCTCTTTAATATGTGGGTCACAATCTTCCATTTCCTTTTACCTATTTTGGCCACCTTATGGCCTAAAGGTAGCAAGAACAAACTTTTGTTATTTTTCTTGTTTTTTCCTTTTTCTATTTTTTATTAAATTATAAAAAATATACATGTATATACATCTATTACATTATATATGTATAAATATTTTTACTACTTGGTTTTTCTTTTTTTTTTTGTTCTTATCTTAATATTCCAAAATTTTCATTATTTTCTTTACTATTTTATTTATTTTTTAACTATTTAATAAAAGTACATAGATCAATTAGAAAGTATCAAGTGTCTTAATTAATGAAAAAGCTAATGATAAACTAGCAAATGACTTGTTTAAAAATTTTTATAAACATTAAGGACTCAAATATAAATTTTGAAATATTTAGAACTCAAACAGAAAAAGAACAAATGGTAGATCTAAAATCTGTACTTTACCAATGGACCAATCAGAAAACTGACATGTATCATAGTTAACAGAAAAGTTATCGGTGAATTAACGGATGATTCATTTGAAAACTTTTGAAAACATTAAGGACTCAAATAAAAACTTCAAAATGATTAGGACTCGAGCAAAAAAAGTTTAAAATGTTAAGTTCTAAATTTATACATTTTCCTATTTTAAAAAAAAAAAAAGAGTTTCTTGAAAAGATTAAGAGGTTGAAGACATAAATCCCTTTATAATTATTCACATAAGTTTTCATTATAATACTGAATAATAACAACAGTTCAAAACAATATAAAGAAAATATAACAATACAAATTCCCATTCTATCTTTAGTGCATTAAGTATGACATAACAATTTTTTCTTTTCTTTTTGTTTTAAGACTCCTCAACACCAAGCAATGGTATGCATTGATCTGTTGATAATAACAATAATGGTGATGAGATGGTGGCTATGTAGGATCAATTACAACAGTTATGTTGTAGTGAGGTAAAGGTATTAGCAGTGCAACAATTGTAGCAATTGCAACAATAGTGACAATATTGAAGTTTGAGGAGATAATGATGGGGATATGGTTTAATGGTAATGATGGTAAAGGTAGTGCATAAGGTTTTTGAAAAGGTAATAATGGTGGCGAGGGTAATGTAGTTGGTGGTAATACTAGTGTTAGTGGCTTCATGGTCATAATAATGTGTTGATGATGATGATGGTGATTTGGTAACTTGGTGTTGATGTTATGTAAATAGAGGTAGCAATGGTGGTGGCAATAGAGGCATTTGTAGCGATGGCAATTGTGATTAGGACGGTGGTGATAGTGAATAATAATGGTAGAGATAGTAGTGATAGTGATAATGATAGCGATAGCGATAGTAATATAATGGTGATTAGAAAAATTATTGATTCAATGTTTTGGTTAAAAGAACTTACTTTATCTTTTTCTAAGAATTATATACTATCATATGGAAAATAAAAACTTTGAAATTTGTTTAATATTATAAAGAGAGTTTTATTTAGTACCAGACTTATTTTATAAACTAAACATGGTATAATAGTTTTTATCCTATCTAGTACTCTGGCAAAGCTACAAACTAAATATTAGCTATGTATCTTTTTTATTTGACCATTTATAATTATTCTCTTAACCACAAAATATATCTAAGGGTGCACCTTAAAGGCCTAATTTATTTGAAATTTTTGTTTTACTCTTTGATGGTTCACTCTAAAGGCCCACTTTATTAGATATTCTTGTTTTATTCTTACATTTTACTCTGTTAGGATAGGCAGTGGAAAATAACAAATATCAAATCATAAGATACAAAAGTAAAAGTTAAAGGTAGAAAATGAAAGATAAATAAAAGAGTGGTACAAAAAACTCGAATTTGGAGTAAGACAATCTGTTTCTTATAATTGATTAGATTCTACCTACTCATTAAAGTCTACAAAGAGTTATATAGTAGGTCTCTCCTAACCTGTCCAACTCTTATATAATTCTTATAGAATTGAGCAACCAAATCCAATATTTATAACACCATCGACTAGAGTAGAAAATAAGTCAACATAATAGCTAAATATCGCAATTTGCTGTCGGATTGATTTCTACAATGCTTCGTCGACCTTCGGTTGAATATCATTAGAGATTGGTTGACTACCTTTACTGAGAAACTTGCGCTGCTCATACTTTCCCTTGTCTTGATCTTCACATTGGATTTTTTCCTATTCCATAATGAATGTCAGTTTACCTCCGAGAATCGAAACTAATATGCACATATTATTACTTGTTTTAGGATCATTTATATAACAAACATTTTCTTTGATATACGAAAAATCAATTTATGGAATTGTCCCTTCCTGCTATCGCCAATAAGATAATGAGAGAAATTTTACAATATTCAGATTTTATATTATATTGAACAAATAGAAACGTTTTCTAGATGATAAATTGAAAAGTATAAAATAGTTGTGATTTTTTAAAAAGTAGTTTCTTCTTTTACTTTAAAGGTGTTGATATCTAAAAATGAGGAACTAGCATTAACATGAGCCAAATAAAGGCATAGTTATCATCGAAAGAGTTGTGTAAGTGAATTAAACAAGTTAATCCGATTTGATTTGAAAGTTAAGCGAGTTAGGTTCATTTGGTTTGTTTTGTAAATAGGTAAAAAAAATCTTGACTCTAACTTATTTAAAAAAGCGGATTGAACTGGTTGATTTAAAGGTTAAAGATATAAATGTATTAAATGAGTCAATCAATTCGAAACTATTTTAACTCATGAGTTAAACGAGTCAAGTTAATTTGATCCACTTTTTAATGGGATTAAAAAAAAAAAAAAACCTCGATCAAACCTATTTAAAAGAAAGAGTTAAACGAATTGGCTCACACTCATTTATATATCTCTAGTTATCACTAATTCGGAGTAGCAAAAAGTCAATTTTGGCAACATAAATGGACGGCGTGATTAAGTTGACTAAAAACGAAGACTTAATGCACGTATTGTACTGTATTCATTATAGCTAAACTTTGTCCCAACTTGCAACTTTCCCTTACCTTTGATGTAACCTAAAGTAGATCGCCAAAGTTTCCTTACTCATACGGTATTTTTGTATGTATTTCTTAAAAAAAAAAAAAAAAAGAAAAATGGATTGTTGTATATGAGAAGTAAACATAAAAAAAAATAAAATATGCATTACTTATTATTTATATATGGTATATGCAATTGATACGTATCCAAATATGGAACGTCACTTTGAAACTAAAAAACTTCATCCACCTAATGTAATAACTTGAACATGCTAATTGCTAGTTGTTCTCTCCACTCCAGTGGTAGGTACTTAATTAACACAATATCAAAATCACCTACTTGAACTTGGGATATTCTTTTAATTTTATACTTAAAATCTGAAATTGCTAAATGATAAAAAAATCTTGATTGTTAAATTATATACCTAAAAATTTGAAAATGCAAATATCGTCCTTAACCGAACTTTATATATTAATTCACTACCATCATATTTATTAAAAAGAAACAAAGATACAGAAGTAAACTCTCAGTCATCAAATGGTAGAAGTGATAAGATATGATAAGGTAACAAACCTAACAAAAACGAATTCAATTCAATATGTGATTTAACAACTTTGCATTAGCTTGAAGCACATAAATAAGAAATGATTGGAAAATTGATGTAGTGATTATGATACTGTCCCGCAGTTATTCTAGTCCTTACCCACGTTGGAAAATATTCTTATGTAGGACCTTTTTCGATATGAACCTAAATAAATAATAGATGAAGAACCAAACCGCATTATACTGTCGATAAAAGGTTTATTCCACCACTTTGGTCATGCATGTGGTGACCTTTTATTTCTATTAGTTAATTGGACGGTTCCTAATAGGAAGGAATAAATGTTGAAATCAATATTATAATTATCATTAATAGCAAGTGGAGTCTAAGCGTCATATTAAGTGGTCTAAAGACAAGAAAGAAGAATGTTGTTTGAATTGTTGTACCTTTTTTGTAATTTTTTAAAAACCAAACGAATAAATAAAGATATCTTAGATATTGTTTTATAGATTTTTATATTATATTCTGAATTTGAAGTGTATACCTAGTGGTTAATGGACTTTAAGTTACTGTCAATATATTAAGTTGTGATGTCGATCGTTTAGTCATTTCAACAAACCTATTAATGTTTGTGAGAGCACCACCATGAACCCTTTTCCTTGAAGTTTCTGGGTTAACGGTGACTGGTGAGTTCTAGCAGAGATTAAAACAAAAGCAAATTACAAGAAAAAGAACAACATTCCTCGTACGTAATTAAGATGGGTGGAAATGGAATCGTGTATATTACAATTTTATGTTAAAACCATCCAGTTTATTAATAATCAGATAATGAGTTAGATGGTTTCAACAATGTAATATATAATGTGCAACCGTGTATATTATATTGAAATTCGTACTATTAAATGGCACATGACTTCTTAGTTTCTATAATTTTAAAAGCTAAATACTATGCATAATTTTACATACTACACCTTTTGTACATACTGACCATGTGATGAGATAGAGTAAATGGTGAATTTCTTGATCTTTTATGGATTTTAACATTAGCCATTAATGAAATTGTCTAGAATTCATTATATTTATATAGCTACTAAAAACGTATTATGTTTGATTAGTATTTAACAACGATCTATAAGGTTTGGTTGTACAATCTATATTAATATAAGATTGGACAGAAAATTAAAATACAAATAATAATAATAATAATAATTATACCATATAATTGATGTAATAAAAGCTATTCTATTCAGAAATTTAGGGGGGGCAATCGAACACTGCCTAAAAAATTGACAACCATTAGGAAATAGATCAATGCGAGACGCCACCTTCAGGAAAAACGTGATACCGAATTGTTTCTATCAATGGCATTCGGCAACATTGAGAAGTAGTTGAATTGGTGTGGAAGAACAAAACAATAAGTTTGATGTTGAGCCAAGAAGGTTAAGTTCCAATAGCATATATCGTAGGCTAAAACAGGCAGAATACGCAAGTTGATATTCTTCGTGAGTGCGTATTTTAATGGTTAAGGTTTAACTTACGAATTATTAGAACACTCGATTTAAAGTAAGCGAGATAAAAAACGAAAAAAAAAATTACTTCCTTTGTGAGTTTCTAAATGTGTACGGATCTCGCTACTTTTGATTTGCCATGAATGGGTTACTGATTCGTCGCCGCATTCGGGAGAGGGAAAAAAAAAAAAAACGAAAAAGAAATTGTGATATTCAAACCAAGCAACTATGCTGGTTTTGAATTGTTTTCCAGTGGTTTCTTGACTTGGTGGATTCGTTACTTCACATTAGATGGACCGTATCGTTCTATTTCTCTTTTTGGCCTTTTGATTCCATGACCCAAATTAAAGTTAGAGTTTATCAACATCTTGGGGCAACATGCAACAGAAACAGTTCCATCAAAAACACCTAATACCATAATGACAAATACGACTTGTTAATATAATAATTTAACAATGAATTGGCCGCTATTCTTGGTAGACCTTTTCCATTAGCAAACTGAATAGTTTAAGAAGCTGTGGCAAACAAAAAAAAAAAAAAAAAGAATAGTTTGAGAAGCTAAACACTATGTAGGAAGGTCACCATAAGTTTGACAATTGGGGTCTTGGTGTTTGACATAGCGAACTTACTGTCATTCGTCATTGGTGGATGGCGATGGTGAGTGTCATTATTTAGTGATTGAAAAACTTTATTTATGATAAAAATTACGGTTAAATGGTGAAAATCTGCACCATAATGTCTGTTTACTCACAAAGTATAAGAATGTGTCAAATTGCTTTAGCTTTAAAAGATAAAAAAAAATTCAAGAGTTTGAGTACATAATTTCAAAGATCAAGAAACTAATTACACATGAAAGTATATATATGGATATATTTACAATTTAGCCTATTCATAAAAGAGTTAATCATGTTCGAATTGCTCGATCTTCAATGGGAGTATCCATAAGGGAGTTTACATTTAAATTACTTGATCTTCAAATCAGTTTATCTACCATATGTATAGCATCCAATTTCCACATTAAATTAGTATTTCGAGAATTCAATCTTTTGATTTTATAACATCTCCTTGTTATTAAACTTTAAGTTTTCTTATTTTGCACTAATGTTTTCTAATGATGAGAACAGGTTAATTCCCATCATTTTCAATTAGAATGGAACTGCGCTGTAAAGTATCATTTAATTTCATTGGAAACTATAATCTATCCCTAAACTTAAAATGGATTCAAAAACTAAAATTATTTTTTCTCACACTTGATTCAACTTTATTATCCTCTTCTTCAAAATTAAAAAATAAAAAAGAAGAAGAAAACTTAACATTGATTTAATTAGGTTTATAATTAGACATAGATCATGTTCATCCGAGTGTCTCACGTTTTCTCCGATGGCCATTCACACTCCTTCTAGAGTATAGGGTTGCTTGCATGAGACACATTGCTCTAACAAGCAACCAAGCTTTATGTTTTCATTTTTCTTCTTTTTTAGGTTTTGATCTTTAAAGATATACAGTGTGAGAAATAACCACTTACCCAACCATAACTATTAACTGCAACTATTTATGGCGCTCACGTCTGTATTTGGTAACTACAATAAATTTATTACGATTACAAGTAAAATATGTCCAGAAAATGCTACAGTCAAATTGGTTACACTGCTATCCGTAATTACCATAATATTAGGTAATTGAAAATATACAAATTTAGCAATCTCCACATCAATTAAATATTTATTTTGCATGACCTGCTTTAATAATCGAAATTTTATTAATTAGACAGTACTGTAAAATAATCTAATTATAAATTCATATTGACGTGGTAAAATAGAAAATGTAGATAACTAATGTTTTTCGTGAAAAATTTTTTCACATCAATGAAAACAAATGTATTGATGTTTATCATTCATAACACATTGAAATTCGTCCTTTCGTCACTTAAAATCTTTAATCTATAATAGCTACACGACAATATTTCACTAGTTCTATATATTTTCAATTGTAATTATGAACAACATTTAAATCTAACCGAAAAATGAAAAAGAAAAAGAAAAAAAATATATATATAAGAAAATAGAAATTTTCACAACTTCAGAGAATTAAAGAGAGAAAAGATTGGAATTCGTGCATTCGTGATCACGCCGTAGCCCTACGGCAAGTACCGAACGACAGCATCTTCTCTCTCCTTCAATCTCTCCTCCGACGATGCAGCTGCGGCGGAGCTCGAACTAGCCGGCAAGTTATTCCCGCACTTCTCGCACCTCATCGGAACAAGAATCCGACGGCACGAAGGACACGACGAGTGCGATCCTAGCCACGTGTCGATACAATTCACATGGAACGCGTGGTTACAGTTCGGAAGAACTCGAATCTCGTCTCCAGCGGCTAAGTCGGCCAAGCAGATAGCGCAGTCGGAGAAAGCACCGTTCGATTCCGGCGAGACGACGAGCTTAGGGATTGATCTCAGGATCTTCTTCTTGAGGCCTTTGTTAGCTTTGGAACGATGCGGAAGAGATGGTTGAGGAAGGGGAGGTGAGGTGGAGGAGGTGGAGGAGGAGGAGACGCGGCGGAGCCAAGCGCAGCGAGCAACGGCTATGAGGCCAAGCACGCATATTAGAGCGCAGAGGAGTGCAGCGAGGATGACAATGAAGTCGGGGTCTATCGTGAGAGGCTGTGGGGAAGTGGAAGCGGAAGTGGTGGTGGTGATCGCCGACTGGTTTTCGGCGGTAAGAACTCGGAAGGCGCGAGTCATGAGAGAGATAGAGAGAGAGAGTAGATAGATGTCTGAAGAAGAGTTGTTAATGTGCGAGGGTGGATCTGGATTTGGTTTGGTTGGTTTCGGTATTTGTAGAATTATTTTCATTTTCATTTTTTAATTTAATTTCAATTTTACATTATTTATTGATATTTAATTTGGAATTAGAAAAAGATGTTAATTAATGGGGCCATATGCTTCGGTTAAGGAGCAGTTGCAGCAACATGTAATTCTTTTATTATATTAAAGTATATGCTCTGCTCCAAGCATCTATTAATATTTTCCAATTATAGAATACTTACTCGAGCTATATTGTTTATATTTTGTCAAAATTTGTGGTTTGAGAACTAAATAAACTTCTAAGACCAACAGGGTGATAGATAAATCCATGTTTATTGTAGAGAGTTAAATCAATTTTGGGTTAAGTTTATTATTAAATTAGATTTGATCCATTAAATTAAGGTGATAAAGTTTATAGAGTTTAGTCTATATATTTCAAAATAATTAAAGAAAATTTGATATAGTAAGTTTCAAACAGAAATCATTAAACTGATTTATCTATTCTTAAAAAAGCTCATGTATTAAAAAAAAAATTTATTAGAAATAAATCTAAAAGGAGTCTATAGAGGAATCCATTTATAGTGAGATTCATCTTGCCGTTCATTCTAGATCCAATAAAATAAACGATTTTGACGGCAGCTTTTATAAATACCCAAAGTCCCTCCTCGTTTTGGAAATGAAGAACCTTAGACAAACAACATCATGATGCTTGATTCTCTTGTCAAAATATCAAACAATCTAATATTCATGAATAGTAGAGTTTGACTCTTAGGTAGTCACTCCACTTGCCATATGTATGTTTGAGCCTCTTATGATAGGTTGCTTCTCCTTACCTTATTCTTTTATAATCATCCCCTTATGTGTTATTCTGCATTATTCATATGACTTTAGGTGTATTGCTAAATGCACACTACATGCACGTGTTTAGTTCAATTGAATCCATATATGTATGTTTATTAAATTCTATTGACTAGATTGTTATTTATTTCTAAGAGGAGATTTATATTATCAAACTTGTGATTCTATCTAAAATCGTCAAAAAATCTCTAGAATCGAAACATAGAAACGTAAAATTTTACAATTTATATAAAATAACTTTCAAAAATTATAGATATATGTATAATAGTTATAAAAATCTTAAAATATATGTTAAAAGTAAAGAAATGAAGAAATTAAGTTTTTTTTTTTTCTATAAAAATTTCTTAATGTACAATCTAATATGAATAAAAAAAGGATAAGTAAAGTCAAAACTAATTTTTTTTATTCATTATTTTGTTAGGAAAAAGCAATGAATTAATGTAAATCAAATGTTTAACTTATTTTGAGTTATTGATAGTATAGATTTAAATATATAGTTTTTATTATAAACTTTGTTATTATAATTGAATTTGAATAAATGCTATGAACATTAAATAGGGGACAAGGCCAGAGAGGGAGGACAAGAAAATTGAAATAAGATAAAAAAGATGATATAATACCTTAATAGTTTATAAATTGGTATGAGACTTCTTATTTATATTTTTCTCTCCTTCTTAGACAATTCAACTTGAATATGTAAAATCATTAAAGTAAGTTAAAAGAATAGTTTCTACTAATTTTGACATGTAAACTCGATTCTAAATGTAAATTTCTATAAAAAAAAAAGATTTTATACTTGATTTAACTTAGAAAAGCATCCTAAAAGTATAAACTCACGGAATCGTAAAATAGAACACAATTTTTATGTCCATGGAGGAGAGATTCCATAACTTAGTTTAAGAGCTTCTTTCTAAATGTTTTGTTAGGTTCTTAATCAAGGGGCCAATTCTATAATATACTCATACCACAACATAAGTATAGAATGCTCAAACCTCAAATTTATAAGAAACCATCAAACTCTCATAGATCCTCACCTAAAAAGTAAAATCTTTCAAAAACTTAAAACACGAATAGTCCTTCTCGTATGAGCTAGCGTCATTCTTTCTACCAAAGTACAAATCATATTCTCAATAATCATAATAGCCAATATCTTTATAGTTACTTGAAATAAAGTCTCAAAAGTGAATAACAGGGCTCACTACGAAACTACCGCAAGCAAATACTCATAAATGACATGCCAAATACAACTTAATGATTTTAATTCAAAACCATAAAATTAATTAATTATATTTAGCCTTCGTCTCCAAATGTACACATGGAATCAAACCCTAAAGTCATTTTTAGAAAGTGTGTATACTTCTATGCACCCTAGAGTCTTGCAATCACTTTTATAGTGCAAACTGTTGATGCTCATTAGAGTGATGGAATCATTTTGAAAGTGTGAATCCACTATGCTTGCTAAAGTCCATGAGTCATCTTAAATTTGTGGATTTATAATGCTTCCTAGAATTGATTCTAAAGGTATAAAGTAGATTCTTAAAGTTGTTTAAAAAAATATAGAGCGAACTCTTACTTTTTGTTTTGAAAGTATGGAGCAAGTTTAAAATTCATGAGTTATTTTGAAAATGTAGGCAAGCACTTAAAGTCATTTATAAAAGTATGAATACAACGGCTCCAAGTTTTCACAAAAAGGTTTTTCTTCTAACTAGCACATATAGCAATTGATTGAGACGCCAACTATAATTAAACAAATTATACACTAAACTTAGTATACACAACCATAATTAGGAATTTATGTAATAATGCATAAATCATTACAAAATGCATTATAATTAAATCCATAGTTTTTGCTTGTTTCTAACTTAATTGCTTATTAGACTTCCATTTCATGAAATTTAAGCACTTATAAGGGTTCCTTGATGATCATAAGGAGCTTAGAGGTTTGTCAGGATTACTCGGTTGACTAAGGGTTGACTAACCTAGTGGTTTAGTCAATTCTTGGTCCTTCAAGCAATCTAATCGATCGAGTCAAACTAAGGATAAAGTTGTCAAACTCATTATTTTACTTAGAATTGCAAGAGGGCATATAGAATGGAAATATAAAATCAAAATGTAGAAATATAAATTCTTTCAACTTATGTAAAATAACTTAAAAAAAACTATTGATATATTTATGGTAGTTATTGAAAACTTGAAATACATTATGAAAATAAAGAAATAAAGAAATAAAGTTTTTTTTCATAAAAATTCTTAATATATAATCTAACATATATGGAAGAAGAATTAGTAGAGTTAAAACTAAACTTTTATTATTTTTTTTTTTTAAAAAGCAATGAATCAAAGATATTTAATTCTTTCAACTTATTTTAAGTTATTGATAGCATAAATTGGAGTATACAATTTTTCTTGTAGAATTTACTATTCAAATTAGCACTCAAATGAAGATTATAAATATAAAATAAGCGATTAGGATAGAGAGAAAGAGGAAAAAGATTAAACTAGGATGGGGAAGATAATGTAATTCCTTAATAGTAGATACCTTGTCGTAGTTTAGTTGTATTTTTTTTATTTTTTTGTCTATTTAACTTAGATACGTAGAATTGGTAAATTCAATTAAAAATGTAAGTATCTACCAATTTTAACATGTAAACTCAAACTAAAAACAAGTTTGTACACAAAAACGATTTTATATTTATATTAACTCAGAAGAGTTTTATAAAATTGTAAACTTATAAAATCATATAGATAGAATCACATATTGCAATTTTGACAACTATACTTAAAAGTTAACTCGGCTACAATCTTGCTTTTATTTTGTTTTACTTCTTTCTCCAAAGCTGGTTACCTTTAACTTTAATTTGATCCAAGATTCATTCTAAGTATTTCCCTTACTTTGATTTATGATTCCCAGCATTTTTCTTTTATAAAAGATTTTGTTTATATAACCTCTTCATCATAAAGTGTCCATAAATATATTACTTTGATTCCTATTTAGTTTTCTATTCCTTGCTTATTAATTGGCTACAGTTTTGACTAACCCATGAAATAGTTTATCAAAAATATTTACTTAAGGCCACAAATGAGTAGAGCTGCTCACAAACTACTCAAGTTCAGCTCATTTTAAACTCGACTCTGCTTAAGCTCAATTAGTAAACAAACTAAGCTTAAGGTCAAGACGAAACTCGTTTATCTAAAAGTGTCAACAAGCCGAGTTCGAGTTTTAATAATAGACAAGTTTTAATTGATTTCACCAAATCAAAGGTAAATTGATAAGGTTTCAAGACTCTGTCAACAACAAAAACCTTATATATGAGGGACATTACAGTTAGCACGATCCTTACTCTTTACGCTTAGTGAAAACTATAATACGTAAGACGTGTGCTTAGATTCTTGTCGAGTCTTCCCTATAAATAAATGAAGCTCCTCAACACTAAATCGCCTTTATTTCCCTACATATACCAAGAACTCAAGATCTTATGCTCTTCTAAATTTGCTAAATTAAGCATTAGAGTAATCACGTCTAATATCACCTCGTTGCCTCTTGTTATGCTCTCTTTTGTAGGCCTGCCATAGTTCGCGCATGGCCCAATCCAATTCGTCTCTATAAGCAAAATCTATAGAAAACAAAATATAAAGTTTAAAATTATTAAATATCATATCCATTTGCTTATTAAATTTACTATCCCCATCATCTTTGAAAATATAACAATATAATAATCTCAAATTTCACATATAAAATTAAAGAAATACTCAAATTCCATATAGTCATTTTTTATATTACCTCTCTAATCTTGCATAACTACAACCACGAAAAGAGCAATGCTTGTGATCATTTATAAAAGATAGAACCAATGAAATTCATGAAAACATTGAATTATATAACCGAAAAATAAAATAATGCAGACTAGCATGATAGCAAAGCTCGAGGACCCATGTTATATAACTGAGAAATACAACAAGAAGCTTAATAAAGTAAAAATGGCTTTATAGTTGATACTAAAAAAGATTAATTAGTATCAATATGTCAGGTAATTAGTAATGATATTTCGATTCATATTACTAAATAGTGAAATCTACTAGCTTTTGAAGAATTACAGTTTATATCTTCATACGAGTTAAATTTTTACTAATATTTAAGTTTTTTGACACGGAGTTTTGAAGAACGTGAATGAGGGAAGGCGTGTATAGCATGGTAATAAACTGAATGATATCACATGTCCACTTACGCACCCCTTGCCGGAAATGCTTCATACATTTCCCGCATGTTGTAACTGTATCTACGAAGCTTCCTCACTCTTGCTTTGCTATGACTTCAGATAAGATCATCCCCACATTTTTAGTGGCCAGATGAAAAGGTGTGACCACTCGCATCTTTTCCCATATCTAACTAGACTAGGGGCGTATTATTAATGGGTAACTCGATACTGGTTGTGAGGTTTGAAAAATCATTTTTATATTAGATAACATACTTTGTAAAATGGCAAATATCTATAGTTATGTTTTTGTCTAAACTTTACAAAATTGATGGGGTACCAATTGGATTATACAATTACAAGTACAGTTCTTGTTTCGGTTACATGAGGTGGAAGCTTATATTTGGTTATAAATGTGAAAAATACAATCGTATTATTATTTGATGAACAAAAAAAATTTGTATTATTATTCATAATCAATTTATCTATATTTTTAAACCCCAACAAATTTATAGTCTCCTTTTTACATTTTCATCAACTACCTATAAAAAATATTGAGAAAAACTATTAAAATATATATTATAAGGTAACTTCTATGATGCTATTGATAGGACCATCCAATATATGATTTAACCGTTCAAATGATCATGAAAGTTAATATGATAAGATATTCGATAATAAGATAAATTAGTCTCGTAAAAAAAATAGATAAATTAGTCTCGTAAAAAAAATGGATAAAGTCATAGAACTTTTCATGTTATAATAATCTAACTTAATAAAACTAGGATCAAATGTTAATTTTACAAAATCATTCTCTTTTCCTCTTCCACTTATACCACATTTATTATCTCAAATTATTCCGTGGGAATTTTACAAAATCATTATCTTTGTCTCTCCCTCTTATATCACATTTGTTGTCTCAAATCTTTCTATTTTTTTAATAGAGATAGCTTATTAAAAGTAAGTAAATGCATTAAAGATATAAGTAGGACTCTAATTATTAAATTTTTCTATGGTCACATTTATTATTTTTATAGGATTGATACCGTCATCTATTACAATATTGATTTAATATTTATTATATTTGAATCATTAAACTAATTGTGTTGTCAACTGTCTAGATATAATGAATATTAAATGAATTCTCATATGAAGAGCTTAACCGGTCTCACTAAGATAATGAACGGGATTATAAAAGTTTCCCTAATTATTATCTATTTTTCATTGTGCAATTACAATTAATAAATGACCATTATTTAATTGTGTGTTTTACGCATTTAATATTTTTATATATGCACACACAATACAAGTGCACCATCCCTTAGTAATATAAAAGAGAAAAAATTAGTTTTAATGTCACATCTCTCATAAAATTAACATTTTACCAATGAACTCTTTTAATTGCCCTTCAAATTATCAAAAAAATGTCTTATCTTACACAAAAATGAGGATCAAATCTAGTAAACTAGTAAATTTTCTCCACTTTGACAAAATATTCCCATATATGACGTTTGTCATCTTAGATAAGAACATTAAACCCAAGAAAATCAAAATGTAAAAATTGAAAATGTTTCTAACTTATAAAATAGCTTCTACTTTAAATATAGTTCTTTTACTCTAGGAATATGCATTGTGGATACGTGTCCATTTAATATAAATAAAAGGAGATAAGAATAATTTTGATTAGCAAAGACAATCTCAAATTAGAATCTTAGCAATGAATAATACTAATATTAGAACTTTTGAGATGATCTCTTATCTCAAAAAATAAAGTGCATTGTTATGATTTTAGATATTAGTTAGATAAGTTAGTAAAAGTTGCAATTATTAAGATTAGTTAGTTAATAAAGATAGCAAATGGTTGTAGTTAGTAAATTTTGTTAAGAAATTAGTTATTATAGAAAATATTATAAATAGCAATTGTAAAAGACAAAGGATTACCATTCCAATCATAATCAAATTTAAAAACTATCGTTTTATAGTTCTCTCTTCCTTCTTTTTTAAATTTTTAGGAGTTTGTCTTTGACTCGAACTAAAGACAATCACATTTTTCTTGTTCATATGTATGAACTATGCGAGATTCTAACATGCATATTCTTAGCTTGTTATCTCTTACTCATTTTGGATTCCATATATAACATTTATGGCGAGATATGGTCTAAGATAAGTCCAAAGACATAAATAATACATGTTTTAAGAAACCATAGCAAAGGGATAATTACATCTACACCTAAAACTATCGATCTATCTCATGAAGATATACCTTTCCATAAACTCCCACATTAGGTTCACCTTAAATTCTTACTTTTGAAACATGAATGCCAGCCCAATGTAGGATGTTAAGAGAGATAAATTTGCACTAATCAATCAAGTTTGTGTATTATTTCTTTATCTTGTTCATTTTTATCTTTTATTATTTTTAGAGCGGGTATTTTTTTTTTTTCAACTACTTTACAACTTGGGCAAAGAATTTGACCTAAACCATTCCTTTGGAAAATTAGCATTTATACAATTAAATTATAATGGTCTTGAAAATAATTATAGGGGTCTTTTTAAAATATGAGGGTCTAAATGGGTCAAAATAAAAACATAAAACGAGCAAAAAACAAAGATAAGATTTTTCTTTTCCATAGCTAAAAAAGTAAAATAAGACACAACTTTGAAAACCGTAGTTTCGGGAGTAAAAAGCACAAGTGACTCGTAAGACAGAAGTTTATAAATTTATGACTTTGTCTTGGTCTCTTGTCCAAGGAGCATGACCAAGAAGAATCCTAAGAAACATGACTATAGTCTACTTTGGGTCCTAAAATAATCTATTTTCCTTGAAGATAGGTTGTCTTCGAAAGTTGCGCTAATCTAGCTATAGCCTTATGACAAAAGACAAATGCTGATCCATTAGCATATGGCAGCCCAAGTCTATATAATATATAATATAGATATAAATTAAAAGATTTGGTATGACATTTGACCTCTCAAACTTGACATTATCATTCCTTCATGAAGGAGACCGAGTTCAACTAATTCATGACCCATCCCATGGAAAAGACTCAATTTTCAACTTCATATTTTTCATTTCACTTCTATGATTGGTTAACTTTTGTTTATATGTGATTATTTTCAAAATTTTTTGTGCATGATATTATCCTCATTAAATAGTACTTCAAGATTTCAAGAAAAGATACATGATAAATGGATGTTGTAGTCATTTTGAATCATTTGTTAAGTCAAAGCTACATCTAATCTACCCGTGCTATTTTTCTCATATAATAATAATTATAAATTTTAAGGGACTATAGTTATTAAATTGAATACACAAATGTTCAAACTTCAGGATTCAATGCAATCGAATTGTCTTGAAATATCAAAATCATTAATCAATATATTTAAATTTTATGAATTTTTTACACTGATAAAGCGCCCTAACTTATCAAAATTCCTAAGATAAATTACAAAAATACCCTATAAAAACTATTATACTATAGAAAGATATCAAAATTCTAAAATATTATACTTATACCATACTCTTTGAAAAACTTCGACACTAAAATTTTTTTACACCAATCCAATGTAATATTAAATCTACCTTCTATATGAATTTATACCCATTATTACTAATATCTTAGCAGTCAAAACTTGATCGATGAATCAACTTCAATTGCGATTGTATGTAGAGACAAAAGATTGATTTCATATCATATTGACGGAAAAGTGTATATTTATATATATAGTGTAAGTGCGGTGTAAAAATTAAAATCTTTCGCTATTTTGATAGTTGATGGTGTCGTTATAATTTGCCAGGAATTCTAACATAGGCATCTATATCTACACTATCAAAAGCCACATGTGCCCTTAAAAGTCTTAGAGCAAAATCAAAAAGGCAAAAAAAGTAAATAAATAAACAAATACATAACGTGCTATAGGGGAAACTAATTTATTCTTAAAATGTTAACTCATTTTTGCAAATGTTTTAAGGACAATTTTAAATTTACCATCTAACCTTTAGTATACTTTTTCTATTTTAGATATAAAGTTTGAACTTACTGAATTTCATACCCAATGAGATTTTTACTTATTAAATTTGCTACCTAATTATTGACATTTGTGGTTTTTAATCAATGAACATTTGCCACATTATTACTCTAAAGCTGTTGCAAGTACTAAATATGATAAGTAAAAATTTAATTGGATATAACACTCAGCAACTTAAACTTTGAATGTAATATTCAATAAGTTTTAATAGGTATTGTTGATGTGCCAATAAAGATTCCTTTGTTTTGAGCTATTTGCAAAAGAAAATACAATTACTGTGTGCCAAAGTTTACTTAGACATAATTACTCTAATGTATAAGCTAATGAGGTGATTAGAAAATGCGAAACCCTAATTTAAAAAGAGAGGAAACAAAAATCAAAAGTCCTTTACCTGAGGGTTTTATCTCCTACTTATAAGAGATAAAGCTAGGTTATTCTCTTAACTAAGCTTGCCTATATCTTAGGCCGATCAATTAAGCCTAGGAGGTAATGTCCGAAAATACCTATCAATAGGTGTAATATCTAGCAGCTTTAACTTCAAGTATAAAATTGAGAAAACGCTTCCAATATTAGGTAATATTTCCAATATTCTCTAAGGTTTTACTATAAAATAAGGATCAATGTTACAATTTATACTCCAACCTTACCACTTTTACAATTATATACTTAAAGTTTTAACTTATTTAATTATACACCCAATTGAAGATTTAGTTGCCATTATATACATTTCAGTTAATTCTAATTTACACAATTAATACAATCAGTATAATTGATCAATGGGTTAATCGCTCACAACCTTAGAGGGATTATACAACCCTCAACAAATGGTCACTAGTTACCTCCTACGAAACAATAAATCGCAGCCCACTTAAAATATATGGATTACAAAACTCACTAACAGCCATAAATAGCCACTCACGACTTTAGGGGAGTCACACCAACCACCCTATGGCTGTAAATAGTCATTTCATTGATTAATTGTACTATTTGAACTAATAATGCAAATTATAATTAACCGATATGTATATTATGATAATTAAATATTTAATTAAGTATATAATTAGATAAGTTGAAACTTAAGTGTATTATTGTAAAAAGTGATAAAATTAAGATGTAAACTATAACATTACCTCATAAAATAATTCATATTCAATGCGATGAAAAAACTAACATTTTCTATAAGCACACCGATAATATTACATATGTAAATATTGTAAAAATTTCTTGTAATAAGATCCTCTTTCTAATGTTCACAATCACGTACGTAGTCCTTATAATATAACAGAAAAATCGTTATCACTCCCGTCAAATGAGGATTCGAAATAATTAAAAAGAAAAAAGACCGGTAGTCTTTCAATGAAATAGGAGCTTAAGATTGCAGACCGTAGAATTTAGAGGAGCTAATCGGATCTTTTCTCGAGTTTTGTACAAAATTTAGGAGCTGTAAACACACTTCCCCACTAATTTGGGGTATATAATTTTTTAAGTTTAGAAAGTAGCTCCATATTTCACTAGTTAAAAGTGGGATCATGAACCATCATTGCACATTGTTAAGGACTGCACCTGAAAATTACCGAATACCTCCAACAATTTCCCAATGAGACCACCGCACCACCACTGTAAATCGACTAAACTAATATATTTAAAGAAAACGCTCCTCTTCATATATTCATACTAGAGCTCGATTAGAATCGAGCATTCATTACCTAGTTGAATATACATGGATTCATTGATAACCTACGAAAATGTTATCCCCAAATGAGAGCAAATTACACTGATCACACTCGAAAAACCCGAGAACTTTTGTAATCACACTTATACCTCAATTTTTGTAATTGTACAATTACACCGAGATGGAATCTATGTATGTATCTAAGAAACTTGTCAAGGATGCAGTGTATTATCGTATGAAAGGGCACAGTTTCAATTCTAAACTTTTAGATTGATGAACGTAAATTAATTATAGAACTATCCAAAAGGATAGTTAATTAGGCCGTATGTAAGGGTTCGATTGAATCCTAGACATGGATTTTGACTTCTACTGCTGGAATAGCATGCAAGTGTTACTTGTTAATCTTAGGGAGACACCAAACTGCGAAGTTCAAACATTGACAAAAAGATTTTACCCCAAAAGAGTAAAAACTGTAGCCGAACCAACCAGCAGTGGGTCTTGAGGGTTTAGTATATAGTTTCTAAAAAGAGCTACAGGAATAGATGATCTTCACGGTGAAATGGTATGAGCTGGAGGGTAGAGAGAGAGAGAGAGAGAGATGGGTTGAAGAAACGAATTTAAGGAAAGCAACATATGACGTTCAAAAGAAAAAAGAAAAAGGAAAGCAACATATGGACTCCTATAGAGAGAGAACGGGAAGGTAGCATTGGATTTAACATACTACCCTCTCCATCCTTCACTCTTGAGCCTATTAGCGCATTTTGGTAGAAATCTTGATAGAATAGACGGCAGATGCAGAATCGAATTGAATAATTTAGAAAAAACATTTGGCATCCAATTCAATCTTTTGAAACATCAGGTACTCGAATGCACGAGTTCAGAAGTAAAAGTGTATTGAGTTTAAGGCTTGCAAGTAAGACCTTTCTTCTTTGTAAATGATACAGGTTGTTAATACGTAGCCTTCATGAGCAAACAAATAAGATCCACTGAACCACATCATCAAAAGGCGATATTTTGCTTCATCAACTCATTCATAGCAGCTCTAGCTGAGCAAATGCATCTCGATATATAAACAAAAAATGAATTCATTTAAGCCTAATTTTTCATCAAAAAGACAAGACATATCTTAAATCCACCGTCTGCTGTCTCTTCATAAGTCATACCTCACATTCCATCTACCATTAATATCCGCATTGAGGGTCCAATTGTTCTCCCTTATTTGCAGATAAGGAATCTGAAACCAAAGGTCACAATAAATAATTTATCCAATTCAATCTGAGGTGAAAAGTTGGACAATATAAGGTCTTCAGTGAAAAACTAGAACATCTTCAATAAATTAGACAAACAGGAGGGGGGAACAGAATATGATTGCCATTTGGAGTAGTTAGATGACGAAGTGCAAAAATATTGGTATCTTGTCAATAATTTTCTTCTGAACCAATACTTACACCACCATTCAATAAGATCAACAAATCATTTAAGCATGTGGGGACTTGTACATAGCTGCAGAGCCAACAGCACGTACTGGAGCTATATACTTCCTCAGGTATTCCTTTTCTTCTAAAAGTTACTGGATATAGGGTCTCCACTATTCCAAAGTCAGAAGAGTACATGTAGAAATAGCTCAAAGCATCATCAAGATGCAAGGATGGCAAGAGTCAATCCATGTCAACTGCTTTTTGAATGTTTTGAGGTAATTATCATATTAAAAAAAAAAAATGACACGAAGATAGATAGTAGGAGGCCAAAAGAAGGAACTTGTGAATTTTTCCAGGTCAAAAAAATATATCCAATATAAAATACTCATTTAAATCATGAGTCTCAAAATGTCAGGGTCTAAAAAAGGCATTATAGCTTTGATTACTAAAAATAGAGGTACTAAACATTTTAAAAAATAGAAGACATACGAGCAAAAAGATTATTTATGTTCATCAGAAAGTTAACCAGAATCTCAGGGAATAAAGCATAGAACAACAAAGCAATTAGCAGATATAATAATGGGTTATATACCCCATCTCTTAAAGCATGTCTTTAATGTGAATAATTTAAACACCAGACACAGAATCCTTCGATGCCAATTTAACTAGCACTATTTGCATACCTGGTCAAACAATTCAACCCCAACTTTAACTCGCACATCTTGGTCCCGCTGAAAATTGAATACACTCCAAGAAAACTCAGCAGCACCCGTGGATTTCCACTGTCATCATATCAATTACTGTTATTACAGAAAAAGACGAATGCAGACTGAACCCATATGATCATACATTGAAAGCCAATCACACACTTTTGGTTGGCATGCAAGATACCAATCTTAAGAAAAATTATGTCCAAACTGGTAAACTTGTCTTCTTTTGGAGGGTTGGACTATATTTCCATATGGAAGCTGAGACAGTACAAATACATGACTATGGATGAAACAGAACAGAAGCGCAGGGAGCTACTGTACTTCCATTGAAAAAAAGGATGGAAATTTTCTATTCCATAATTATCTTATCAATTTGACTTCTTGTCGGTCATAGCTTTGGTCATACAGATTGTAATTTGCGACATGAATGTTATAAACACATTAAAATGGTTTTGTTACAGTATTTTATGAAATATGATATCCAAAATACAACTTAATGAGACTCAAGTTGCAGTATACAAGATCCCAATAATAACATGGAAAACTTCCTTTGCTTAGCACAATGGCAGAATTTTCCTTAAGCATAGGCAACATTGTAACTGTAAGGCAACATTGTAACTGTAAAGCAACAAGGCTAACCTGTTTAAAATCTTTATCAACATCACTCTGCCCCTTCACATTGAAACTTAATAAGCCATTGGTAGTCACAGGAAAGGCCTTTTTCCCACGTACTTTGTACCGGACTTTTCCCAACTTGTCATACTGTAACCCAACACCAAGGCTTGCTGACAACTACAAAATCATAACTCAAAAATTAGGAAGGGGCTCCACAAGCAAATGACTTTTTCTTTTTCGGAAAAAAAAACTGCCATGAGCTGTTACCTACATCGGGGTAAAAATGCCTTATCATGGCACTAAAATAATGTGGAGCTCCAGATTTAGTGTCCAGCTCTCCTTGAAGCTGACACACAACACAAAACAATCCAGCTTTCAGTGACACAATCAATAGAGTCAGTTATAAAGCATGCTATTAATTAAGTACATCAATTTTGAAAGTAAAAGGACAAACTTAGATTAACAATTTCCACATATTGGGTGCTAAAATCTGGAAAGCAATTAGACCAAGCAAAACAATATATGTTTACATTTTTTCAAGTTCTAGTACGTAAGCACTCCTCGTTAGGCCAGTTGATATGCAAGTGTGACTTCAGCAAAGGACATATAATAATACCAGAAAGGACATACAACTGCTTACAACAGGAGAATACACGTTTTTAAATAGCACAAATTGAAGATCCTCGTTACAACATGTAATGCACATGGAGAATACCATTAACGCCCTTATTATAAAGGTATTATTAGCATGTGTTGCATTTATAGATAGTATGTCCTCAGACACAAATAGAACATAGGTATTACAACACATATCCCATACAGGGAATTGTGTCCAAGTGCAAATAGAGCATGAATAAGTAACAGAGTTAACACAATTATAACAAGGTGTAAACGACATCCTTCATATGCACTTCGCACCTCTTAAAACATACGATGATACATACTCTATTTGCACTTAAAGAGTCGAAATTACATCCTTTCTCCTATGAATATTACCTTGGAAAGATAACTTCCAATAAATCAAGTAATGTATACTTTGCCTCCAGTACCAGGAAAAAAGCTTTTTTTTTTCCCAAATTGGAAGTTTCATAAGCAACCAAAAGGTATGCAACAACCTTATCAACTAACATACAATTGCGCCTCTAAATCATCATGAATTTTTCTCAAAACTTTTCTTCAAATTACGACTTCAACAAGCATAGAGTTTATAACTTTACATCAATTTACAAGCATTATCTCCAAATAAGAGACATTATTACTATTAAATTCCCTATTGCAAACACAATAAATGTAGTCTCATCATCCATTCAAAGTAAAATAACCACTAAAAGAACAGCAAATGAAATGAAGAAGATTGAGAAGAAATAATTACCTGCAAGCGTATTTTGGAATCGATAGAAATCTTCTCTTTGGCGTGGATTCTTAGGGCTCTCGCATCGCTACGGTATCTCAGTGATGTCTCCATGGAATTGAATTGTGAAATTTTGAGTTGAAAAATCCAGAAACCCTAGCTTCTTACTTCTTAGCTAAACCTCAATCTTTTCCAACTGTCCGTTGTCGCATAATCCAATCAAACACAGACACGTGGATTTACAAGCTACCCATAATCTGCCGGTTTAAATTTCGTTTCCAATTTAATTGTTTTCAGTTGATAGGTTCTGGAACAATTTCTCTTTTTTGGGTGGGCCGACCATGAATTAAGAGATAAAATGGAGTCTTATTATCTTTTTCATTTATAAGAATTTTCTATTTCAATTATTTGATTAACTTCATTAAAATTCCGTTAAGATCTTTAGTAAGTATTAACTTTTTATGAACTCATAATAATTAATTAAATAAAATAATAAACCAATAATGAACTCATAATAATTGTAAGTGACCTACTGCAAGTGATCAATTGTTGCGAACCATGAGTAATTAAGCCACCACAATATACATATGGTGGTTCATGGTCAACCAATATAGTTGATCAAATTCAATGTTCAATGTTGGTGGTGCTATACATGCATGCATCCTCAAAGTAAGAATATTATTGGACGGATCTTTATAGGATATTCGACGTGTTTAATTTATTAAAAACTTTATGGGGTTTGATTTTATAAATATTGAGAAGGAGTTCAAAACCCTATAGACATTTGGGATGGATTTTGAGAGTTATAAGAAATAAAAAAGAAAAAAACAAACCCGGTAAAATTAATATATGTACGTGTGTGTGCGTAATATGTTAATTGTTGAGATATAAAAAGAAGAAAAATAACTTAAAAGAAATGAATAGTTTATGTTGATTTTATCATTAACAGATATGATGGAAGATAGTTGAATTCTATTCAATTTAGAATTTTGATGAAACATTATCTAAATATTGCTCTTTTGATTTTGGATTTGCAATGAGGATTTCTATGAAAATTAAATTGTAATGTCATGTGATGCAGTGCCATGCACGAGAAATTTCATGTAACTTGTTTTTGACTTTATTTTTAACAAGGATGTGATGTTATATATATATATATATATATATATATATGTAAAAAAACTCTATAAACTTTGACTTATACGCAAATTAATTTCATGAACTTTCAAAATGAGAATTTTGACTCCTTAAGCTTTAATAAATTAACAAAACAATCCCCATAATCATTAAATTTTGATTTTGGTGCATAAACACCCTCCTAAACTATAAGAGGTTCAGAGGATATTTACATACCAAAATTAAAGTTTAGAGGATATTTACGCATGAAAATCAAAATTTAAAGAGTGTTTATGCACCAAATCAAAGTTTAAGAGGTACTTATACACTAAAATTAAAATTTAAAGGAGCTATAGGAGTTATTTGTTAATTTATGAAAGTTTAGAAAGTCAATCCATATCTAAGTTAAAATTTAAGGCAGTTTTTTTTTTTAATTTTCCTATATATATATATATATATATATATATTCATGTAATAAGTCAAGCTTAATTTTAAATGAGTTTTCCCACACCTCATAAAGCGAAATCTAGAACAGAATAAAAATCCTATAAGATTTGAGATGAGTGCTAAGATGCCTTACAAGGTAATGAAATAGGTTCAGATTTTATAAAACCCATCATAAATCTACCTTGATGGCATCCTTACCTCAAATGTAAAATAAAATCAACTTTTTTAATTATTTTTCTCCTATTGCATCTCAATATTAATTTATGGAATTTTTTTTTCTTTTTATAAGGTAATGGGTAACTACTTACCAACGAAAAGCAGAAGGCCATATATCACTATATGTAAGTCATAACCCACCATGTTTATCATGGTAGCCATCATGTGTGATGCCCTATAATTTTAATAACTAAGATCCAACACCTGATTTAAAAAATGTAAGTTTCGTAATTTTGCAACTAGGCCCCAGCGATCAATATAAAGCATTCGTAAAAATAACTTGGTTAGGATAGAAATTAACAAGTAGATTATAAACATTAGTCGAGGAAACCCCATTAACTCATATCTCAAAAATATAATAAAATAATAAAAATATAGACAATATAATGAATTTTACTATATTAATATATAAATATCAGAAATGTGCAGGATAGATACTGATAATTAATGAACCCATAGAGATAAATTATATGAGTAATAAAATTATTAAATGATATAAAATAATATGTAAAATATATGTATATGCATAGAATAAATATCGGATATGCAAAAAAATACACTAAATAAATATAAAAAATAGCAAATAATTATAGAAAAATTTGTAGCCTCAAGGGAAAGAAATAGAAGAAGGTGTAGCAAGCTTAAACAATAGTTAGGGTAGATTAATGGACTAATAACCCAAAATTTAAACAACTAATACAAACTTTTATAACATGTGTCGAGGAACAAATTAACTAAACCACCCTATACTTCACTATAAAAATATAAGCTTGCATCCATTTATAAGTTCAACCTTTTAAGATTCTCCAAAAAATTATAGGAGAGAAACCGAGTGGGAAATGAATTCAAAGAAAATTTCTTAAGAAAATAGTATAAAATTAGGTGTTGAAGGGTTCGCAGGTATAACCAACATCAAGAAGGATGCCGTTGCCACCACTACTACATGAAGGAAAACCCCATGTAAAGGTGGTTAGACAAACTTTCATCTTCAAAAGGTGTTCCCATAAGTGCTTAATTTTTCTCAATTTCAACTAAATTTATTAAAAATAATAAACAACTTTCAAAAAGTTTGAAACTTAGTTTTTCCAAGTATTTTTGTATGAGGAATTTAAATATTAAATCAGATTTTCGAAACTTTCAGTGCTAGTATAGGTTACTTAAGAAAAACATCCTGTTAGTCGATTTTCAACATTTTCAAAAATCCTATTGTTGTAATTTCAATCTGAATTTTTATAAGTAAACTCCTCAAAAGGTTATATTTTAATTTCATGTGTTTGGACTTTTAGAATCAAATAGTTGGATTTTGGGAAATTTTTTGTTTTTCTCAAAACAATATACTAATAGTTGAGTTTCTTAAAGAAGCTTGTTTAGATTTTCACAAAACCATGTTATAATTTGTTTTCATTAGCATGCAACAACTAAAGTGAGTAATCTCAAGTTCTAAGCTGATGGTTTTAGAGTTTAAGTTAAAACTTGGTTATTTAGAAGCTTAATTCGAAGGTTTTTCCTTATGGAATTTGTATATAAGTAAAATTTGAAGGAGTGTAATAGGTAGTTGCAGAATTAAAATACTATCATGATGTAAAAGCAAGTTTATCATAGTTTTATAACTCAAGATAAGTTGAACTATTATGTGTAAGGTAGTGAAATATAAAAGTAATAATAAAGTTAGAAACTTATTCAAAAACTAGGTCAGAAAATAGTCTTATAAAGTAAGCTTGATATATAATTAAAACTATAGTAGTTAGAAGCTCGGTTAGAAAACGGTCTAGTGATAAAATGTTTGATCACACCTAGAGTTAGAGAGAATGTTAGAAAGTTGTTTGCATTTAATCTCCTAAAACTTACCGGTGTCAAATCTAGGTTAGAAACTTCTTTAAGCTAGAACTTATGCTAAACTACCATATCAAAACTTTGGTTTGGTCAGAACCTACATTACTTGATTAATACTTAATAAACGGCTTAGGAAACTTACTTAACTTAAGTGAAAGACATATTAAATATTAAAATAAACTTTTATTTGATATGGTGGTGGAAAACTAAAACTGTGTATTAAATGCTTATGGATTATTAACGAAGACAAGCGCAATACATAAGGATAACGTACATCTACATTAAGGTAAGTTAGGATCAATATGTCATAGCATGTTGAGGTACTATATCAAAGTACTCAAAGGCTTAAGAATGCATTTGTTGTGGCTGTAATTAATTGTTTGTGTGCTTGCTATGTATATGGTTGAGTTATTGAATTGTGGATAGGAGTTGAACTCCTTGAGGTGCTATTTTGCATGTACTTGTGTTAATTACTTGGTTTAGAAAATTTGTTGATCACCTCTAATTGGAATTAATCAAAACCCAATCTACAACCCAACTTAACACGCATTGCAACTCACTAAGAGAAAGTAATTAGGTATGTCAGACCAAATATCAATCATTTCAATGAGAATAACTTAAATGTTCATTTCCCCACTCTTAGTTAAACTAAGTAATAAGAGAAGAGATCGCAATAAGGTTGGAGATAGTGGTTCAAACGAAGTCTCAGGAGAAAAGTGTTCTCTATTGTACAAGCCAAATGATTTGAGTCATATTGAAACTCCTCAATTCAACTTAAAATTAACGTAATTTCTCTAATCTCACAATAGACCGATTTACATTGTGCGATATATCATTTAACTGATTGTATTGGATTTCATTAATGGTTGATAATCTTACTTGTATTTGTTTTGTATTATTCTATCTCTATCTCACTTACTGAGCAAGTCGTCACTCATTTCCTTATAAATAGGTCTATAGTTGCAAACCGAGTCTCTCCACTTCTCCAATTAACAGTAATTGGGACTAGGTTGTGAGGATCAAGAAGAAACAATTGGATTTTTGTTTTCTATTGTCAATTTTTATAACTTTTCAAGAGAAACGAATTGAGACTCCCTAAACGACCTAATAGTTTCCACCCTTTTGTTTATAATACATTTTTCTTAATTTAGTGGTTTTAATATCTTAGTTAAAATATAATTTTTTATATAAGCATATTGCTTATAAATAAGAGTATGAATTTAATATTTTACTTATAAACCTTTGGTTAAATGTTAATTTGAAAAGATCTTATCACGAAATTTATATTTAACAAGTACTAAGCTGGATGCTTTAAAGCAATTAAGTCGATTTCACATCATGTAGACTAGTTCTATGATAGTAGTTATAAAGCCAACTCTCATCTTAGGATGATTCATATGGTGAGATTGTTATAACTACACCTATTTGGAGTGCAATACCATGCAAGTGCATAGCGTTGTAAATGAGCCAAGTAAAGCCGAGCTTCTAAACGTTTAGCCTCGGTTCGTCTTGTCTAA
Source organism: Lumnitzera littorea (assembly GCA_024138015.1). NCBI lineage: Eukaryota > Viridiplantae > Streptophyta > Magnoliopsida > Myrtales > Combretaceae > Lumnitzera > Lumnitzera littorea. The sequence continues at coordinate 15,867,163 of JAMXBB010000012.1, forward strand.
AAATTATCGAGCTCAAGCTAACCTTTTTATCAAGCCTAAAATCTAAAACTCGATAGAACTCAACTCATTTACATAAATGAGTTTTATCTTAAGCTCAAGCTCCGCTTGTTTACTAATTTAGCTCGAGTTAAGCCAAGCTTAAAATGAGCTGATCTCGAGCCTATTAATAAACTTAAGTATACAAAATGAAGAAATATATAAATAAATAGATTAACAAATAGTAAAAAGAATTAGATTATATATTATCTTATAACATATTATATATTTATAAATATCATATAGATATTAGTCTTAAGATTTTAACAATATACAATATATAATGTTTGTAATATATATAAAACCCATAAGCTTACTTATAAACCTAAATAAATCGATTCAAAAATCTGAATTGAAACTCGAGCATAAGTCATTCACTAATTAAGCTCGAGTTAAACCAGTTTATAAGACAGCTGAAAGATAATTTTCATGTTAACCTATGAGATAACGTTATATATAGCATTGATAGTAACAATGTAAGGTACACAATGTTGGATGGGAATACTTGAGCTGGATAATAGAGCATTTGCATTCAAATCATATGACAAGCCGGCCAATGGAAGATTTACCTTAGGTCTGTCTTTTATTAACTCGTTATAGGCGGTTACTTGATCTCTTTCTAGCATGNAGATATTAGCCTTTAAATTTTAATAATATATAATATTTGTAATAAATATAAAATTCATAATTCTACTCATGAGCCTAATTTGAAGCTCGAGCTTAGAGCTTGGCTTGATTACTAACCTAGCTCAAGCAGCTGGGCTCATTTGCAGCTTTATAAGTACATACTACTCTCTTTTATTGGTCTAACTTGAGTTGGTTCGCTTAATTTTGAGACAATTAGGTTCTTTCTCAATGCTTTTAAGCACTTCCTAGATCTCCTTGAGTAAAAGCTAAACAAATCTACTATGAAAGTAGTCTACTTGACTTTCAACTTATTTCAAACCCCTTTTATAAATATATAAGTTTCTATACTTGGGTTTATGGAAGAAAGGGTTATTATTTGAATGTAATGGTGATTTTTTTTCTTTTTCTTTTTTAACTATTATCATTTATACATGGTGTAAAAAGAAAAAAAATTTAAAATAGGAAAATGAAATTACTATTCTCATCAGCGTCTACTTTATTTGAATCCCTGGTTCATTCTTTCCAATTTATACGAGATCTAAATACTGAGAATGAGAAAAACATATAATATCCGTAGCTTTGGCTAACCATACAAAATAATTTTTTTTTGTGCCTTGAAAGGCCTTCTTGTCTAAAAGGACAACTTACTTAAAATCATTTATAGGATTAGATTATATGTTCTTTATCCTATTGATAGATTTATTTCTAATATACAGATTCCTTATATGAGGCAAGTATACAGCATACTTTAAATCTTAAAAGATAGACCAGACATTCAGACAATTTCTTTCTAATAAGAGTTAAGGAGAAGAAGAGCATTTTTAGAAAGCCATGGACAGATAATACTCAATTGTTTATTTATGAGAAGGTTTAGTCTGCCTTGAGTTTACATCTTCGTTCCCTTTTATAGGGAAAATTGATAAATGGCTGGACAAATACAGAACACATACAAAGCACGTGACTAATACAAACAACTGCCAAAGACTCCTAATAATTTAGCAAACAAGGTTTGCTTGACCCATACATAAGATTTTCGATATCCAATCTTAACATAAGGCTATAATATACACAATAACATACAAGATTCCTGACACATAATAATACTATAATATAGTAAAAACTTTATTTAAGGTTGCAATATTAAAGATGCAAGGTTCCATATGTCTTTGCATGGTAGTTTTTGTCCCATGTGTTATTTGCATATTAGCTCATGCAAGGGTAATAAATTACTTTCTAGAGAATAATTAGAATCATCTTCATAAAGATTTTGACTATAGTTGGCAAGATATTCTACCTACATCCTATCAACTTCTTGTTCATGTTGTGATATTGCCTGCATTATTTGGGGTATGATCTCTTGATAATCTCCATTATAATCTCATGGTACTTTTGATTCAAAGGGTCCTGGCCAAATTTCCTTAGAAATAGTGAGATTTGCAATGCATAACTTCTTTTGAAGTTCCCTATACTGAACATTATCTTCTCGTATGTAATGGACATATCCATCAAGGAAAATGTATGATGAAATTGAATGATATTGAAGTCTTTCGATCTCCATCCATTCTTGACAAAACTATACCAAGACTTTTATGTTTGAAATATTCAATCCTAGATTTTCTTCAGACACTTTATCTATCCATTCAAATATGACTTGCTCCCAAATGAACAAGGTTCTAAATCGCCTTAACATTTGTGTTAAGTGAGGTAAATGGTTTAGCTTTAGATTTTTTCTGATTTTTTGTAAAAATTGGAAGGCTTCAAATGCTAGGATCTAGATAGCTATAGTGTAATGATGTATTAAATACTAATAAAACCACTTAAGCTACTCTTGGAAACGTGCTTCGTGATTAAAGTTAAAAATATGAAGGTAAATGAATGGGTATTTTGGATGTAACCTAAAAGGTCTTAAATTTAAATCCCCATATAATCTGAAAACTAACAATTGGTAATCCTAAATTTTCCTCTTTGACTCCTCATTAAATTTGCCTCTTGTTGTAATTTCTCTAAACTCGAGAGGCACTATCTCCTAATACTCTCTTAATCTGTGGGATGGTCCTAGTTGGTTATACATTGCAACAATGGAGAGTTTATTCATGTCTCTTTGTTGAGTTCCCGAGAGAAAATCAGTGATAGAATTTTTTTCTTTTTTGATATGCTTGACTTCATAAGAGTATTTTGAGAACCATTCTTGTCATCTCAGCAATTGTGGATATGGAATAGTTATTGGCTTAAATTGTAACATCTTTAGGAAATAACTAATATCCATTTCTATCTTAAAATGTACTTGCATAAGATGATACTCAAATTTTTGAATTGCATACTTGATAGCAAGTATCTCCTTGAATGTTAAGTGATAGTAGATCTCTGAATCTTTAAACCTACCACTCTTATATCCACATATATGTCTTCCTTTTTCTCCTTACTCTAACAAAACGACTCCCCAATACTTATCACTTACATTTGTCTGCAAGATCAAATCTCCTCTTGATGGTATCTTTAACGGTGTAACTTTCTGAAGTCCTTCTTTAAGAAATTTTACTGCCTTAGTTTGCTTATCAACTCATGGTATGTCACGCCCCGAAGCGGCAGAGTCGTAACAGTCCCCGCCGTGTAAACCATCCTAAGATAGAAGTTGGCCTTACAACCGCTATCTTAGACCTGATCTATACAAGGCGTCCACGACTAACCCGCTTTGAAGTAGACAATTTGTAATTTAAACAAATCATTTAAGAAAGTGAGAAAAGTTATATATAGTCACTATAATTCAGTTATTACATTAATCAGAAATGAAAAGTAAAACATGTGTTGATTCTTCAATGTTTTTCCTCACTCCCCAAGATCCAACAGTTGCTAGCTTCAGAGTAGTTGTTGCCGCTTCTTAGCCAGCACCTGCACGACGTCTATAGGGATGTGAGCAACTACAGCTCAGTAAGTTAGGACGGAGGACTTAAAACTATACCATACACACAACAAGGTTTTCAATCACTTATTAGGTGCAATGCATGTGCAAGCAAATGCTATCGCACGACGTTGTCCAGCCCGTCGTGAGATTAGAGAAATTGCGCCCGCTCTAATCCGGGTTGAGGAGTTGCTGTTAATGCAACAGCTCACGACCAAACCCAGGCTTGTGTAATGGAGACCTTGCTCCTCCCGCGACTACCTTCGAACCACTGCCTTCACCCTCGCCGCGACCTCCTCTCCTGTCACTTAGTTTGACTGAGGATGAAGAAGGGACCATTTTGCAATCATGCGCTATCCCTTCCGAAGGGGTCGGTATTTGGCCGGAGAGTCCTAAATTCCCCTAACGGGTTGCCATGCATGTCCGATTATGATTACCAGTCGGATATTTGTTTAAGTCCAGTTTTAGGTGATCAATCCTTTCATACAATTCATACAATATGTGCCAGAACAACAAACAGAATCATATTATCACCCATAATCAAGCACATGTACACATTCAACTATCTAACAAGCATAACCAAGCATAATCTTAAGCCTCCAAAATACAGCATCGTATTAATCCCAACTTACCTCGACTCCTCGCTCGCTTACTCGAGGTCCGATTTGCTCAGGCCATCGCCGGTTATCCCTATAACACGAACGTGGTTTCAGCTTTTCATATAACTGTTATAGGTTCGTTTTATCCTATAATGCTTATTGTTAGGTTTTGTTTAAGGTTTAATATGCCTAATTATCTAGGTATTAAGTCTTTTACAATTATTCTAGGTTTGGGGTTAGGTTCAGGTTCGGTTTTCGCATCGATTTCTAAACCAGGTTTTTAGTTCGATTTTTAAGTAATGTTTTAGATTCCAATCCTAAAAATCCGTTTCAACCTATAATGTGAAATTAATCACATTACTTTCCGATCTCTTAAATATCATTATTAATTCTAATTAGTATTTTATTCCATCCAGTACACTTAAATCCCTATTTGTGTACTGAATTTACTCCTAATGTGAGAAATTTTTACATTTTTCATATAATTACTTAAATTCAAGTTTCCCATCAGATTTATTGTACATTTTTATTATTAACACAATATCAATTTTTATTATAATATTTCCTATTTAGTATATTTCCAAAAATTACATATTATGCATTATTGCCTATTATGTACATAATGTACTTCTAATATTTCTATCACTTTAATTACTATCCCTAAACATCAATTATTATTTCAAAATGTCTAAATCCATCCTAAATCAGATTTTACTCCAAATTTTCCTAATTTACAAAATTAATTATTTTTTCCTATTACTCATTTACTATATAATTAACCTAATAATTATACCTAACACCCTAAATGCTACATGTATCATACTCCATCAGATTTCCACATCCTAAAACATATAATTATTCACTAAATCAGAAATTAATCATTTAATTACATAATTAACCCTAAATCACCTAATTTTACCATCATTTTAGGGCTAAAAATTAACTTAAAAATTTAGAAAATTAATTTTATAAAAATGGCTTCATAGCACTGTTCTACATCGTGTGAGAATCCTACAGAAAAATTTTGAGCTCCAAACTACACTCCTAAGCCTATTTATTTTCCAGTTTAATCATGCTCGGTTTTGAACAATTTGTTAAGGACCCTATATTTCCAGACATAATTAAACTAAATCAATATTTTTCCCTAAATCTACATACAATAAAACCTCAGAATAACAAGTTTCATAATTTTTCTGGGCAAAACAACTAATTTTACAAAATTATACAAAAATCGGGCTGGAATTTGGACTCACCGGTTCGGGTGGCTCCGGCCACCGCGGGCCGCCGTGGCCTTGTCGGCCGGCCTGGGCGCTGCCACCACCGCGTGGTGATGGTGGCCGTCCACTCCCAGCTCCTCGTTTGGTGTGGGTTCCTTTTAAAATCCTTAACCGCACAGTTTTTCTTATTTTTTTTATTTTTCTGGATTTTCTCTCGAATTTTCAACTCTCTCTAATTTTCTCTGATTTGTATCTGTCCAAATGAGCTTCTGAATTTTTCTTGCTATTTATAGACGTTTTTTGTAATTATTATGCATTCATTTGACAAGATTTTGTCCAATTTCCTTGATTTTTGGCTTTTAAGTTGTTCAATTTTTATTGGTCAATTTTTCTTTTTCTGACCACGACCTGATCTTGCATCAGCTTATCCTCTTCTGATTTTTTCTGATTTTTCCATAATTATTTTATATTTTTCTTTAATTATTTGCTTAGTTTTCGGCCAATTTAGGTAATTACGCGTATTTTTATCTACACGTAAATACATGTAGGGTACACGTAAACATTCCTAAATATTATTTTGGTCATTCTAAAATTTTTAGTATACATATAATCTATCTCTAATAATTTATTAGTTATTATATTACACTTTTTGCCTTTTCGGTAATTAACAGTTATTATGCTTAAAATTTGAAAATTTTATAGTCTCTTATTTTACTATTTATTTTCTTAAATTTAAGTTTACAGGGTCATTTTTACTAATATTTCTCTCAATAGTTTATAATTTGGGTGTGATCTGATCCTTTAGCCGATCGTCCTAAACCTTGGGTTCTAAGTTCAATCCTACGGTTACTTGTTTGAACTTTGGGGCTTACATGGTAGATGATCCTTTTTCAACATTTTTGATAGTGCAGTAGTATGTTATGATATTTTTGGAATGAAATCAATGAGACAGTTAACTATCCTAAGGAATTACTGAATCTACTTAGCATTAAATTCCTTTTCAAGAAACCTTAGCAATTCTTCTGCAATGGATGACCCAGCCTGATAGCAATCATCTTTAATCTTCATGCCAAGAAACTCCAATTCACTCTTAGCAATCTTCATATTTTTTCTAATAACATGATCCCATATGATATCAATGTTTCAAAAAACTTATGTAGCAACTCGGTATGGGATTCTTCATCTGGACTAAAAAGAAAAATATCATCTATGTAAACAATAACACCGTTCATGATAGGTTGGAATATCCTTATCATGGCCTTTTGAAACAATGATAGTGTTGTCTTAAGTCCAAAGGGTAGTATTTTCCATTGGTAATGATGATTAGGTATACAAAACACAATTTTGGGCCTACCCTCAAGATGGATGCCCAACTACTAAAAGCTTACTTTAGATCAAATTTTGAAAAGATTATTACTTGGGCTATATTTTGAAACAGTATATTATATTGAGTATAGGAAATTTATCATCCTGAAGAAAATAGTTAAAAGGCTAGTAGTTGATAATAAGCTTTAACTTTCCACGAGTTTGTTTTGCTCACTTATTCATAAAAAAGGCTTCACAAGCCCATTGTGAGTCTGATGCTTCCTATTGTGCAAGTTTTGCATGTTCAGGATTCATCCCTAAATGACTTGTTTTAGTTGGATTAATATCTTCATTCTTTTTGAAATTGAGCTTTACAAAAAATTCCTCATTATTCCACAATGGATTATCACACTTTTGTAAAAGCTCAATATGATTTTCAGCAAATGGCTCTTTCTTCAACCTTTTTGCAATTTCTAGAATAAGCATTCCAGTGATTGCATAAAATCGTCGGATGTCAATATAAAGTTTGTGATATTTCTTATACTTTATCCTCTCTGGGTGTATCTTCAAGTGTGGTAACCTAGATGGGATATCCCATCCGATTGCAATGTCCTTATTAGGGAGAGGTGAACCTAAGACTTAAGTCATGATACAACATCTTGGAAAAAATTGGATCTTGATTAGCTTGATCTTCAAGTAAACTTTGAATTCTTCATTGGATGCTGTAACAAAGGTTCTAGTGAATGGACTCCATAATTCTTTGGGTAATACATTAGGGCTCAAAATGCTTTCAATAGCCCTAGTATCAATGAATGTGATCACAGGAATCGACTTAGCATATTTGCTTATAAGAATATGAATGGGGACATGAGGAGTCCGAAGAATACTCATCACATGTTCTTTCTGGAATGAGTTTTGAATGGAGTAAGACTCATCTTCAGAGTCTAACCAATCAAGGCTAGAGGTTTCAAAGTAAACTTGAAGAGAAAAAAACAATGCTTTTTCTAAGAATAATGACTCAATGTCATCTTCTTCATCAATTTGAATGCCCATTTTCTTGGAAATTTCTTCGATCATTTTTTGGGACCCTTTGTTCGGATACTATCTAGCATAATGCTAAACTTGTTACATAGGAAGCATTAAGAAGGCTTCTTCCCTCTTCTACTCTTTTTTTCTAAAATGCTTCCATTTAGTTAGCCTTCTCTTAGATTTTGACTTAAACTGTTTTAGCATCACAACTCTTCTAAAATGTTTTCTTTTCTTAGAAGAGCCTGTACATTCCTTATTGGAGTGCTTGCATTTGATAAATAGATTTGATCTCTTACATATTTTGTTAAGGATTTTACTTCCATGATTAAGATCTTTTACAATTTGCCCCTTATAGCACGTGTCTTCTATGCTAACCTGTAGGGTTTCTTATATCTCTCTAACAGGAATGTCAATAGGGTCTTGGTTCCTAGATTCGAAAATCATTAATATTCCTCTTGCAAAAGGCTTTAGAAAATAGGATAAAAATGCCTATTTAAGAGAGTGATTTGCTCCAAGTTAGTAAAATAACTAGACCATTCTCTTGTAATGCTGGTCTAGATCTTTCCTTTTATAAGAACAACATTTTCTCTTAAAGAACTCCTTTCTTTTTATTTCCTTGCAATCCCCAAAGTCTCCTATAAAAAATAAATGTAAGGTCTTAATAATTTAACCGAAATCAACTTGATTTAGGAAGGTGAGCTAATCTCTCTTAGATACTATATTCTACCAATCCTTCAACATTCTAATAAATGTTGAGACAAATTCCACGTAGACTTCAGTATGGTTGGGTTGAGACAAAGACCTAGTGGTCAACCATACATGAAATTCTTGAAGTCGATCAAGCCATTTGGAATAAGGGATATCATCGATAATGAACATTAAAGTTCCTTTCGATGGCTTTCTTTCTAAGGTTATTGGCTTAGGATCGGATGTTTTTGACCTTATATCTTCATCATCATTGCTTTTCACCATGAGTATTGGTGGATTCTCAATAGATCCTGGGGAACTCTCCAGGTTAGACAAGTATTGGCTTTCCTGACTTGAATTCATAGCTTAAATTTGATTCAGATTCAGCTGTTAAGAGATCATTAATTGACTCCAATTCATCAGTAGAATCTTCTTCTTCTAAAGAAGTATTGAGTGTAACTCTTCCTTTGTTTTGTTCATTGTTTAAGTGGGTTAATGCAATTTTAGGAACCGTTTGTCCTTGATTTTTCCTAAGGAAGGCTTTGATGGATCACTTTCTTCTTTTTTCTATACCATATAAGGCCCTAGTTTTATACCTGGATCGTGCATATCATCATCACTTCCTAAGTTCTGGGTATCATACTACTCACCTATGTATGAAGAATGGTTTGATTTATGTCATGAACTAAAACTATCATTGACTTTTCCTTTCCTTCTCTTGGTTGCTTTCATTTATCTAATCTGATTTCTTAATTCTACAATACTCTTCTTACAAGATCCCTGGCCTCCTTCTGATATTTAGATAGAGGTCTTGCGAGGTTTTTGTATTCTTGTATTGATAAAGGGATCAAACTTAGAAGGTATTCCTTTCTACTCAGTTTCTAAGATCTTAATCTAGGCCTTCAACTTTCTAATTTCCATTTCTTTTTACTCTACAAACGCATTTAGAGTAAGTCCAACACTAAGGATAACTTTTCTTACTTCATTCAGCCATTTTTAGAGGATTGCAATCAGTTTTGGACAGTCATCACTTTTCTTTCAACAACACACAATCTCTACTAGATATTTTCAACATTTGATCCTATCTTCCTTAGCATTTTGTTTTGCGCTAAGGCGTTGTTGGTTCGCCAATTCAATACAACTTCTACTGCACTACTGTTCTTTTGGTTCCCTTGAGCATCCCTTTCAGTAGGTTCTATGATTTTAGGGACATAATGGTAATCTTCTATACAGTACTCTTGCAAGGAAGAGAAATTCTTATCTTTATCAATAGGCTTTATCATAAGGAAAGGTTTGCTAATCTCTTTCCTTTTGGAAGATGATGTAGCCTAATCTTCTGAGGAATCTTTTGCTTCTTTTGGGGAATTTCAAATTAAGTTTTCTACATATTCTTCAACTTTACTATCCCCTAAAGTAGTAGAATCACTATCTAAACTTCCTATTACCATCTTTGGTTCTTTTGATGATGAAGCAGTATCCTTTTTCCTCTTTTTAGGAGGTAATAAGTTATTTAGGACCCATATCTTGTCATCATGTGAATTCCTCTTTTTGCGGTATAACATTTCCCGTTTAAGAGGTTATAACAATAGGTTGGTTTCTACTTAACAGGGTTCTAATAGAGGTGTGCAAGCAAGTTAAACGGGCCGAGCTCATTTGGCCCGCTTTTAAACTGGCCAAAAAACCAACTTGTTTAAAAAGCGTATTAAATGGGTTAGCCCACGGGCCAAAAGTATAAATTTATTAAACGAACCGACCTAAACCGACCCAATTTAACACGGAGGTTAAACAAGTCGAACTCATTTGGCTTGTTTTTAAACAGGCCAAAAAACCTTAGCCCAAACCCATTTAAAAAGCAGGTTAAATAGGTCAGCCCACGTGCTAAAGCCCACTTATATACCTCTAGGTTCTAGTCTAATGTCAATTCTTTCTAATTTCCTATATATGTCATACGAAGACTACTTTGGCTTCGATGTTTGAGCCTCGTCTTTCTTTTTTCCTAGAGTATTCTTCTTATCCTCTAATGGCTATTGGTTCTCTCCTAAGTCTCCATAAAAGATCATGTATTGCCACCTATCATAGTCTTCACCAAGAGGTCCTATAGTCGAGTCACCTTCTTAATACCTTTTCTAATAGCTTATAGAATTTCTTCCTTTTGCTAAGACTTTTTTGGAAGTTCTCTCGAAAATGCTTATTAACATGGCAATCGTCACACTAACAATCAACATCAAAATAGCAATGACCATTGAAGGGATATTTAAAGAAATAATTAGGTCTTCTATACTTATTGAAATGCGTGATAATTTGCTGGAGCATTTTATCAAGCTTGAGAGTCCTCAAACTTTCAGCAAGTTAGATAGTAAAGATAGCAAAGAAAATCGAAGGAGTTAGGTTCTCCTTCTATTGCCCTCTATCAAATTTAATGGAGATAATTCCATCACTTTTCCTGGTGAATATGGGATTTGATGATTAGATAGGTACGAGTTTTGCTGTTGCAGCTCATAATTTGTTACCCAGCTTTTTTGCAAGAGCTTTATCAACTCTTCTCTTTTCAATTGCTTAGGCACATTCACGTATGTGGGTGTATGTGTTGTATCCATTGAGATGATCAAAGCATCTCCTCATTTATCTAGCAATGTCAGGTCCAATGAATAATTCTAGACTCTATACACCATTTGATAGTGTAGAGTAGCAACTATGGCTTTAGGAGTTTGTAATGCTCCTATGATTTAGATCTGGACCTTTAGAGTTGTAAGCAGCTTTGGATCAGCTAAGACAATGTTGTAATTTGGAAACAAGGTGACCACAACTATTCTAGCATTAAGTGTGGTCTTGATTGTACCAATGCATGCTTACTAGTACTATAGGTATTTAGTATCCATTATTGCCATCTTGGCCACTCTTAGCAGTCATTTTCTCCTATAGTAGGTTAAGGCTAACCTTATTACTCCAAAGTGGAGATGGGTATATTTTTTAGATTACCGCTATCTAGGGAGTTTTGATAGAATTTGGAGGGTTATCAAATGCTCCTTTTGAGTAGTAGGAATGTGATATTGGTCAAATCGAATAGACTGAATGTATTCTTTAACCTCCTTGAAGTAAGGTTTGAGAGATGGCTCTAAAGGGTCTTACAAAAGCAAAGTATGGGTTTATAAGAGGTAAAAGGGTACTGTTTTTTTCTTTTTTCTTCTTCGCTGAAATATGAAACCTTATACAAATGATCTATCATACTAGTATTAGATGTTCTGAAAAGGGTATCATGGCTAAAAATTACTAAGATCTGTAACGAACTACATGTGAGTGTGTCAGGGGGTAGAGGCAATGGTGGTGTTCGTGGTGCTAACAGGAATGTTAACTTCAATTTTATACTTAATTCTCCCCTCTTCCAAAAGAAAAGAAATTGTTTGACTCTAATTTCGAAGTGGCTCATTTGTTCTAGTTTCGAATCCCTAAAAATTATTTAGAGAGACTAAAGTATGGGTGCCCATAATACGACACCAATGGGGATAAAAAGGGTGGCGACTTTCAAATAAATACTTAGTTCAATGAGCTTACATGTACATACTTAAACTTTTTACGCTATGTGATCCAGTGGATTCTAGTTTCAAACATCTGATCCATATCAATTTTGTGACTGTGACCAGTCTTCTCCACCCTACATACTAGTATGCATGAACTACTTCATACCATCTTTCTTATTTTTATCAATTTTTTTAATTCTTATTTTATTTTTAATTTAATATATTCAATAATATTATTTATTAAATTAATTACTAAAAGACCATCAAAATTTGACTTACGTCAATTTATGACAAAATTTTTTAATGAACTTAATGGAAGATTGAAACAAAAAAATTTTAACTATTGATGATTTAAATAAAAAAAAATGGAAGGCTAAAGACTCAAATAAAAAGCAACCAAACAATCCTTCCATTCAATCTGATTTAGTTTCAATAATTCAATTGAGTAGAAATCCATTTCCTATTTATTTATTACTTAATTAGTCTAAAATCCATCGAATTGTGAAGCGAATAGAATACATCTAAAAATTTTCTACATCTCATAGCATGTAAGAATCCTCTATTTCAACAACAAAGATGTGCGTTTCTCAATACTTTGTTTATTTATTTATCTTTTCTGTTATATTGTTTAACTCCTAAGTCATTTTCATGTAAATAAGTCAAATTAAAATCATTAATGGTTTTCAAAGATACTAATGTTTAAGTTAAGAGTGAAGAATACCAATTACGATGAAATCCCATCTCTGAAGAAGGAAACAAACTTTTATTTGTTTCTATTTACATATCCCTATTGTACACAACTACTAACAACTTCCACCACCATTTTGTCACATCATCACTGCAAAACCACTACTTCAAATTGAGATACATCCACTGAATTAAGAAATTGTATTAATTTATTGCGGATTGATGGAATTAATTAAGAAACACGGACACAATTCACTAGCTAAGTAAATTCAACTGAACATTTATTTGTATTCAACTTAAGAACACTTCGTCCAATCAAGCTCAAGATAAAGCTACTCAAGCAGTCAATTAACTCAAGTTTGAATTTCATGATGTTTAACTCAACTAATTTACAAGCATAAAACGAATTCAAATGGAGTGTAAATCCCAATCGAGTACAAATCAATAATATTTATATAATTTGAAAGAGAAATACTTTTATGATAAACCAAGTTCCTGCAAACTTAATTCGATCAAACTTGAACCAGTTAGATGCCATTTCAAATCAAATTTAAGCTTACAATTATTAAACTTGATCTTGAGCTGAATTCACCATTAGATCCAACAATTACTTCAAAATTATTAAACTCGATCTTGAGCTCAATACAGCATTAGATCCAACAATTACTTCAGCTTCCAATTTTCAGAGCACTTTTTAATTGCTCTAATCATTTTTACCACTACCAAAGTACCTGTTCATTTCTTCCTAAAATTGCTCTAATAGTATTTTATGAAGACTAGACGATGATGAAAGATTCCCGCCAAACGAACTTTCTCTACGAACCACCAAAATCCCCGCATTTCCTTTTCCTCTGCTTAGGCAAAAGCAGAATCACAATCCCTACGGTATGATACTTCACATGGGCATAGAATGAAATGAGCTACAGAGGAGGCACATATTGCTTCCATACAAACTCTCTGCTCTTCTTTAGACCCCCTTTTTTCACTCTTGACAGATCGTAAACGGGGTCAATGCAAGAGTAAATGATTGCATTTCTTTAACATTAATTAAGTAAAACAGCTGGAAAAATCTTCCAAAAATTTTGAAGGTGCGACATCTGAATAAATTTTATCAAAATTATTTCCAATTGAAATTCCCTCATTTGGAAGTGCAGAGCTCCAATCAGTTACACTCATCGTCATAGAAGCCCTGTCACCGATTGCGTGTTGGTGCCACATATAGCAACAGAAAGGGCATATGAGAATAAGTTACAGATCAACTCTCAATTAACTCAGCAAAATCTTTGACCTTTTGAACAGAGCTATTGCATGGGATGTTGTATGTGTCCAGAGGAACTTGCTTCTAAGCATAATTGACCGGGCCCTAAGCAAATGTGAAAGATGTCATAATTCTTCAATGAACTCAAGGAGATCATCAACTTCCTGCCTCAATGCAGTGATCTTTTGCTGCTGCAAAGCAACTCTATTCTCAATTTCACGCCCTGCAATCTTCTTCTCGTAACAGTCCACAACGGTGGAGTGTTTAATCATTAGCTTATCTTGCAATCCCTTTTCCTTAACCACCAGCTCTTCCACCTTGTTTATGAAAGCTCAAAAGAAAACAACGCATCAGCAAGGATGCAAATAGGTACTGGAAGTAATTTATAATATATACACAGGATTTTTGTTTTAACGCAAGGAAGAAAAAGAAGTTTCAGAAAATAATAGCAAGCCCTGAGATTTTCACGACTTGCTACCAATAACATGGAGAAATAATTTTAGCATCTGTACAGTCTAACCTTAGGCAATATTTGAGAAGCCTGAGGAGAAGTATGCAAGAATGAGAGCAAGGGTTTCAACTCCTTCGCTAGCTCCTTCAATGTACCATCAGCAGCTTTACGAGCTGCTTTACAAGTTTGAACATCGCCTGTCCTAGAAAGGTCACGTAAGGATGATTCGAGCTTATCATGTATAGTTAAGCATCGATTCATGATATTCTCAATCTGCTGAATAAATGCTTGGACCTGGAACAAAGACACCAAATTAATAGTATCTTACTTCTCTTGATTGCCTAAAATCATGTCAACAAATAAATGATAATTACCTCTTCCCATTGAAGTTTTGCCAAATATGAGGCTGAAGACTTGGAGATTGACATGTCAGCATGCACGTATACAATGCAAGTGATGAAAAGGAGGAAAAATCCAGCAATCAACATCAGTGGTTCCCTAAGCATTGATATACTGCTGAACATATAATAGACCTGTGAAGTGAAAGGCAACAAAATTTTGTAAAAAGGTCCAGCACCACCTTGTGGCTCCTAAATAATATAAGAGCAATAAGCCCAGCAGTGTGGAAGCACATTATCCAGCACCATCCATATGTCACAGATATCGATTTGTTAATTTGCATGGACTCAAAAAGAATAGTTAAAAAATTTGTTAGACCTAAGATTTTGAAGACTTTTATTTGTGTGGTAGTATTGAGTCTTTTATTCAATTATTTGAGAGGAGGTATCATTATCATGCACAACTATAATTCCTGCATACTTGGTCGAATTTATTTCCTAGGATAGTAACTCACACAAAATAGAAGTACCAAGGCAATCTAAGAAGATCGAAGCAAGAACACAGATCCTGAAAGTAACCACTACACTTGAACAAAGAAGGTATCTAAAACATTGCAGATTCACTCACAACAACAGAATAAACCAATTACCCACAAAAAGAGGAGGAGAAGGGAGGGAGAGACAGAGAGGGAGAAAGGAAAAGAGAGGGGGTTTAAGGGGTGTGCTTGTGGTGGTGGTGGTGGTGGGGTTCTAGCCATTAGATTCCATACACCTAATTTTGAACCATCCTATCTAACCAATTTTTATTTTTTTTTATGAATTTCATTTCTTCTCTTTTATTTTTCATTATCCCGCATGTATACAATGTACATGAACGAATTCAGTAGGCCAAATCATTCTATCACTATTTGAGTAATTTTAGAGTTTATGCAATTTTTTATTTCTATCATATTTCTATTAAATCAAATTAAAAATGAAATCAAATAATATAAAAATTAAAAAAAAAATTCTATTTAATTTTAAATTCAATTTATTTATTTTTAATTCATTTTTTATTTTCTTATAATTCTATTTATTTATTAGATCTTAATTATATTTATTTCATTTTTCTATTTATTATTTATTTCCTTTGTTTGGGGGTCGGGGATGTTGGGGTGGGGTGGAGAGAAGTAAAGGAAATATAACCTTCCCCCAACAATCGGGGGAATTTCATGAGTCTTAACTGCATCACTCCAAATTGATGCATTCGTTTTCTTTGGTAAAAAAATTGATACGTTCTGTATGTCAATAAATAGATAGTCCGTTGCTCCAGAGTCAGATTCACCTTTTCCCCTGTAATTTCCTTTATCATATTAAATTGTGAAAGTTTCTAGATGGCAAGTGATAGGCAATTCCCTAGGCATGAATTCGAAGAATTATTTAATTTAGTGGCTCAGGAGGACTTGCATAAAGACTTTTATTCATTTTATTTTAATAAGGATATTAGTTGCCAGTATTATATTATAAATTGTCAGTAATTAAAATTAGGTTCATCTAGGTGTTTTATTATTTTATTGGTTATTACTTATTTTTCCCCTAGGCTGTTAGGAGCTCTATATAACTACTCTATGACTATTTATACTTTGTTATGACTTTTTTTGATTAGTTAGTGAGTATTCCATAGTGAATCAAAATCTTTGTGAGAGTTACTTCTCTACAAGGCTTTCATTGAAATCCTATCAATCATGCATAATATCAATAGACCGAATTCCATTACTTTGCTTAATCGGTTGTACGTAATATCAACTAACTAAACACAAACCCTTTGATTTCATTAATTGTGCTTTATGTAAATCAATTACATTAAAACCCCTAGTTCAGATTAGTTTATGGTGCATAATGTCTATACAATATCCCTTTTAAATTTCCATTCTTGTTCAGAACCATTAACAACCCATTTAAAAAAAGAACCGATTTAAGTTTTGTTAGATCTATTTTTGCTCCCCAATGTTCAACTCACATACAAACCCTTTTCATGTCAACAAGTGTATACCCAAGTTCAATGAAAAAACAAAGTTATCAATTCAAGCCATTTCATGCAAGTTAAACATGGGCATACCTGGAAGTACTGATTATGCTCTGGTACAACATTACTCTTTTCTAGTACAACCACTGGTCTGCCAACCACATCCAAATGCGAGAATTTTGTCTGTGTTGTCAGAAATACATCAGGGTACGAGAGAGGCATTTAAAAAATAACTTTAGAAAGCTAGCATAATTTGAATTTTTAAAATGATCAAATTTCTATCCAAAAAATGCAAAGGGAACAAACAAAATAAGTACACAGTACCTCTTCCCACTGTTTAACGGTAAATGGCACAGAAACAGAGATATCATGGGATCCCTCAGGCAAAACAACCTGCAGTTTCCATACGGTAAAATAAGAACCAGATTACAGCATGTGTGCACAGGTAAAGCATATGACTGCTTAGATTGATAGAAAGTGTTAGACAGATGAGCAGATGGATATCATATATGTTTATATCCATGAGAAGTGCAACTATGTATAGGAGAGAGGAGGCTTTTAGTTTACAAAGAGACAACCACAAAATTCTGGAACTGTATCAGGCATGTAATCATGTATTGAAAAGAGAAAAATCATTACATCACCAATAAACAGTCGCATGTAAAATATTTTCATAGCTTATCATTGGAGAAAGCTACCAGTGCTGAGTATCATGATATCCAGTTTCACTTACCTCCAGTCATTTCTAAGCGTGGAAAGAAAGAATTTCATGAAATCATTCGCTTCCTTCACGGAAGGATTAATTTCTTTTTACCTTTATATCAGTTAAAGAAGTAGGTATTATTGATGGATCCTTCATGCAAGGACAAGTGAAAGGCAATGAGACAAAAAGAGCTGCTGCTGAACTGTAATTATGTATAAAACAACAGACAAAACTCTAATAGAACTGATTTAAAACCAGAGTTCAGCTCACCTTCAGAATGATAGTATCAATGACAATTTCAGTAATTGGAGAACCAAACGGAATTTTTAGAAAACGTTTTCCATCTGACTCAAACAGGAAATCTTGCAGAGGCAAACCATATCCAATTGTGAATGCAGTTCGCCAACCACCAAACATTGGATACCTAGGTTCGATTTCAAGTTCAGTCTGCAATCAGAAAGAAACGTGTCAACACCTGCAATGGAACAAAATTGTTAGAACATATTTTGACAGGCATGATGTACTGAACCTTTTTAGAATCACCCCATAAACGAGATGTCGAGATATTGCCAATTTCATCCCTGTAATATACAGAGTGGGCCCTCGGTGGCAACTCCACAATCAAATTCTTAAAAGCTGATGCACCTCTCAGATGTGGGCGAGCCTGGAAGTCAAGCCTGCACATCAAGGAAGATGCTTGAATAAGGTTTAGTTTCACAGAAGAAGCAGATAACTTAAAAGCTTATAATACCTGGAAAATTCACCCGTGATTTGAGAACCATCATGAACAATATTATAGTGTTCTGTAACTTGCACATTACCCCAGTGGGAAATTTCTATCTCTCGTACCAACTCTTTAGCAACAGCAAAAGGTTGGTTGCTTTCAAAATGAACAACTATAGGTGAGAAGGAAAAGGGAGGAAGATCCTCATAAGGACCGTATTTGATCTCTGAACCATGGGTTTTTGTTTTCTCCAGTCTTGTGTAAGATTCAATTCTTGCTTGCGGGAGTTTAACAGAAAGCGACTGGACCTTAACCTCATAAGGAGAGAGATAATATGCACTGTCTTCATATACCACAAGTTGGATATCAGCCTGACTGATTTTTTCAGGGAAAGGCCTCAGTACATGAGTAAATACAGCAGAGACATCCAGGGTAAAGCTCTGCCCTTCACTTAGCTTCTCAGGCAATGACACAGAATAAGCAAATAAGGCTGGAGGCAACCCTTCTGATGGTGCATCTTGAACGGGAAGACTAACAGAGGAACCCTTTGCCTTTCCCTTCCCTGCATGAGATGCTGCACTTAAGTACACCAAATTCTTTGCTTGACGCTCAGGAAACACCACCAAAATCTCTGACACCGAATCTTTCCCAGTATTTTCAATCTGCACGTGAAAACAGCCAATGAAGATTCTACATTGCTGAGAATGCAATGTATCTAGATTCAAATATCTATTAAAATATGCACTAGATTGAAGAGGGATAACAAAGAGGAAAGAACATAGATGACACAAAAAGAAAGGAAAAGATTCTCAATTTTCCATACTAGCTTAAAAGGAACAATTGAGATGAACAGTTCAATATGCCATCTTTCACATATGTAGGTTCTGCAGATTCTAAAGATCATTTCCAAAATTTTAAATATCATAAAAGATAGTTGTTGTGTCCATCTCGGGGTATTTCTTGCAGTAAAGTTTTCAAGATTTCTTTTGAAAGTACTTATATGACATAATTGCATCATATGATCCACAAAAAACAGAAAAAAAAAAAAAAAAAGATCATGAAGGACATTTTTTATCCAAATTTCCCAAGAATTTGTTATTGTTAAGCTTTTTATACCACCCAAAATGAAGAGCTTCCAAGGGTACCCATAAGGCCTGCCATTTGTCAAATGTTTTGGAAAACCATGTATAATGATCAAAAGTTTTAGGGCAAAGTTTCATTTTACCCAAGTGATGAAACGTTCATGGTGGCCAAGTGTTTCAATGCTGATAAAAAGTGTTTATACTGAGGTGTAACTTTTATTGGTGAGAATTTTTATAAGGTTACATTTGCTGCAAGCAACCAGTGGGGTTCTTTAGTTTTAATATTAAAGTCAAGCAAGAGCTAAAAAATTGATTTCCCCCAGAAAACTCTTCATAGGCCAACCTTATTTCCATTTTCAAGGTATCAAAAAAGAAAAGGATCTTTCCCTTTTGGCACAAAACAAACATGTCTCTTTTCAGTCTTCCAACCCTCAAAGGAAATTCAAATGAGAACAATATCTATCACCATTCATTTTTTTTTTGGTAAAGTGAGATATTTTTGTATTTGCAGAAAAAGTAGAATCAGTACAATATCAGGAAACACACAAATTACAAAAAATGAACTCCATCCAATTCACTTCATCAAAATTACTTTTTTCATAAGCCACTCCATCCAAAATACATTGTAACTAGTTACACCATTCACTCAGAACCACTCTCCTTTCCCAATAACAAAATTTCCAACTTTCCTCCTCCCAACTAACTAATCTTAACCATATGCACCATAATTTGATGACAAAAATCCCATACCCACCTAATAATGCATCCAACTAACCGGTCTCCAAGCCACACCATTCACCAAAACCATTATCCTTTCCCCATAGAAAGTTTTTGACCTTTCTCCTCCAAACAAAGTAATCTTAATGGCATATACTACAATTTAATAACAAAAAAAAAAAAAAAAAGAAAGTGAACCACCCAATAGTGCATGGCACCGACTGATTTCCAAATCACACAATTCCCCCCCGAGAATCATTCTCTCTTCACATAAACTTTTCCACCTTTCTCCTCCCGACTAACTAATCTTAACCATCACTACTACAATTTCATAACAAAAATCCCAAATGCACAGCAGCAAACTATCTCCGAGATCACACGATTGCCAAATCACCGTTCTTCCTTCCCATAAAACCTTCCACGTCTCTTTTCCCAACTAATTAATCTTAACTCTATGCACTACGATTTCAAAATGAAAATCCCAATCGCACTCAATGGTTCATGGCGCTAACTGGTATCCGAGATGGAAATGCACGATAGAGAACTTCATTACATCATAAAATAAAAAGATCGAACTTATTACTTCTCACCCGAAACAAAAAATCAAAATAAAGTAAAATCAATTTCACCTTAAGAGTCGTTGTAACACGAACAATCTGCGACGTCAAATCGACCTGCAAACAACAAGCAATGCCGCATCAGAAACCCTAAAAAATCAATTGATTAAGTCCTGACAGATCATTCACCCAAAAGAAAAAAAAAGCTTCTACTAAACACACTCAATTCTTCGCTATCTAAATCAAACTAAGTGAATGTCGAGACATTTCGTATACAAAGTGAGAGTCCTCTTCAACCATGAAATGCGACGATGAGAGAGAGAGAGAGAGAGAGAAGAGATAATTGATCGGCAGATGACTTACACGTCGATCAACTTTGGAGAGAACTAGATCAGAGAGAACAGGTGCTGATAGAAGTATGAAAGAGAAGAAGATTAGATCCAAGAAAATTAACCCCATTTTTCGTCTTCGTGCGAAGCCTCACTGGAGTTTTGGCGATGTATGGAAGGACTATTTGGGTTTGTAAGAAGGAACGACGAGACGGTTCGGTTCAGTTCATGCTACCAACCGAACCACAAAGTAGCCCACCTCCCAAAGCATGTTTCAGTTCGGTTTATATGGCTAAATCGAAGCATGAACCATGACTAAAACGAAGTAAAAAAAAAACAATGGTTCCATATTTTGAGTTTTATACCATATCGGTTTTTTTTTTCGAAAAATATTACAAACAATGATTAATTTTTTTAAAAAATACGAATATGATATATTAAAGGCGTATTAAGTAATTACACGCCTTCAATAGAATTTGAACTAAAGGCGTATACAATCGATACGCCTTTAGTTCAATTTCCATTTAACCTACTAATTTCCTTCCAATCAAAAACGATAAAGTAACGTTCTTCCAACAATTAACTTACAAACTGAATAAAAGGTTTGATACAGTAATAAATTATATAAAATCACAATTGGTAAAACGCCTCAACAAATATCGTAAGTGGGGAAAAAATAAGCGCATGAGATAATCATCCAATGACCATACGAATCGAATAGAAGGAAAAATAATTGTAAATTGTAAAATTATGATAAATAAACAATGCATTGAATTGCATTATATGATGAAAAGTGAATTGTATTTCAAATAATTAATATATATACAAAATTTGTAATCAGTCAATATTAACATCAATACAATAGAAAAAAAAAAAAAAAAAAACAATAGACTAAACATATCTACCAATACCTACGCTGTATAAAGGTCCTTACGGCATTGGAAAGAAGTAAACACCCCCGTATATCGTGTATTTGAGTAGACTCAAGTGGTGAATTGTTGAGCTTAAGTTCTCTAGGAAAAACTTGGTCGGTCGGATGGCCTAAATGTAGCTGAGTGATTCCTCACCGATAGATAATTGTGTGAGGGTAAAATGTCGCTTTTGAGGAGCTGGTGGAGTGACAAGATCAAAATGTTACTGGAACTCAAAAGTCAAGTATGAGCTAGATACAACCCTAGAGCTGAATTCAACTCCCAAAGTGGAGGCAACACCTAACCTAGGGTATGTGTTGTATCCCCCACTAATATGCCCTAGGTTTACAGAATAATGAGCATGTGATGAGATATTGTCACAAAGGTCTGCCTGACGACGTACCCCTCGAGTCCTGCCTCTTCGAACTCTAGCCTTACCCCTAAGTGGTGTACGAGGAGCTGGCATCTCCTCGTCAGCAAGTGGTCCTTGCTCCCTGCTGTAATCCATATAAGGTGGCTTATGTACGCCCTTTTGGTGTGGGTAGTGAATAAGGGAATTGTACTGCTCAACGAAGTCAAGTACCCCATTTGCAATATCGAGCACTGTAGGATAGTCAAGTGCCAATCTGACATTCCTCAACAAGTCTACCTGAAATAAGTAAAGAAAATAAATGTTGGTACATATGATAGTAAGTATAAACAAGTGAAAAATAAAATAGTGGACGATTTTAGATAGACGTACTAATCGACCAATGGTAGCTCCATGGTGTGTAATATAACGCGAGGTAATCTATCTATATCATAGCCAATAACTATTGTTGACCCCTCAAGGACCCTAGATGTATATTAGGAATCCGTATCTCCATCCCCAAGCCTAAATGTAGGAAAAGTATATATTGATCCAGTCAACATCTATCCTACCTTGAAGGTCCAACTGGTGGAGCTGCTCTAAGGTATCGACCTCTTGTGGAACGTATTGATATCCACCAAACTGCAAACGATACAGTCTAAAAAATACTACTCAATGATGTGGAAACATATGAGTGATACCCAGGCGGTCTAAATGCGTTGCCTAACAATACAAAAGTGAGGCAACAACTCTTCTATATAAGGCTCCCAAACAACCTAAAGGATAGAAGAAAATAAAAATAAAACAAAAATAAACAACCAGTCAAATAACAATAGTTATCACTTACGATTAAGAAAAAAACAACAAAGATGATAACTTATAATATCATACTTACTGCGTCGTCTACATGTCAAAAGTAGTACGATACGCATCTATGACATGCATCGGATGCTGAGTAATATCCCGCACTACCCTCTATCTAGTCGCCAATGACTTATCCTCGTTGATAATAAACCCATACCAATTAAGGGGGGAGGCAACATGTGGAAATCTATCCCAAGCTCAAACCTGCAGTAGAATCGCGACCCTTCTTAACTCATATACATCGGATGACAAGGCAGAGCACAATTGTCAGTATAACCATGCCAAGCAAACGCTACCCAACTACTGAGAAGTCCTCCAACAATGGCAAGAATATCAAGTGAATAAGATTAAAGGATTTATCCATAAATATAAATCCTCTCATCAAGCTGAGTATGTATGCACAGGCGTACTGTTAGATCGTCTTGTCATTGGCCTCACAAGGAAGTATCCGAAAGTGCTCCCATAACCACGTCAGAGATAAGCAAGCACCCTTCATCCAAGCAGATCTCACACCTAGTAGTCTCTCCCCTACATCACCTTAACTCTCCTCATCATTAGTCTCTGTCCAGCTCGCTATTGCGAACCCCTCAACACCAAGTCCAAGCTGAACCTCAACATCCTGCAGTGTGATAGTCGCCTCTCCAGTAGGTAAGTGGAACGTATGTGTTTCGGGCCTTCATCTCTCGACAAGTGCTGTAATCAAATGCCAATCCAACATAATAAATGGGAGCTGTGCAACTCCCTAGAACCCAACCTCCTGTATGTAAGGCTCTACCTTATGATGTATAGAGATATCTCGCTCATCCTTATGTAATAGCATCTCATTGTGCCACATTCGTAGTGCATAGGCCGCCTCCTAAAAAAACATTCATTAAGTTAGTAAATAACACCTCTTTAATAAAGGAATTAACTAAAAATAAAGATGACATTACTCACCCTACCCTCCCAAACGGCTTATAAACGCTGACTAGCCTACCTCACAAGTACGCGTTGATCAATCGGTCTTGGCTCCATCTATCCTGTGAACACATACAAATATGTTTAGTAGATAAAAAATAAAAAATAAAAAATTGTTAATCATTATACTTATGCATATATTATAATGTAATGCTTAGATAGAAAGGAAATATATACTAGCCCTATTAATATCTAGATACCTCTTCTGATTATGTCCGTCCTGCCCACATGCGTTGCATCTAGTTTTGTTGGACCACTCACGAATGTCTATCTTCATGTGATATCGCTTACGCTTAGGTTTACCTTTTTATCATAGTAAGTCAATATTCAGGTGAAGATAAGGGAAGCTAACTTGTGATCAATTCAACTCGTCACCAATCAAGTAAAAATGAGCTCGATAACATTCTATCTAGTTTGCTTACTTATACTATAGCCCTATTGCCAATTTGTTGTCCACCCTTATACTTACTGCAATAGCACATACATGAGAGCAAGGGATCCTATATATTTGCCACTTCTGACAAATGCAAGTACGGTCCCTGAAGTCAATTATATGTATCCTTCCTTCGCCCTTCAATCCTATCGTCATCATTCGACTACTAGTTAAAACCTCGAAATATCATTATGCAAGCTAAATGAAATGACTCTATGTGCACTTGCCCACTCTCTCCAAGTTTCATACATCTTTACAGTGTAATTAGTGTAGGTCTTGCTAGAATTGATTGCCTCCTTAGCGTCCTTCTGCCTCTCTTCCCAATAGGCGACATAATTATAAAATATCTTATTCACTAATGCAGTGACAAGTAATCTACGTGTTGATTTCAAAACTGAGTTATAACTCTCGACAATGTTTGATGTTATGTATCCAAAACGGTAACATCCATCATATGTAAGAGTCTACCTGTCCAAATCAACATTGTTGAACCAAGCAGGAGTATCCTCCTTAGCTTGGGCTAACTTCTGCGTGAAACATTCGAATATCCTCTATTATACTTAAATAATTGCAAACTATACAAGTTTCTTACATAACTGGTTTTTGTGGATTGTGTTGAAGTTACTAGCAATGTACTACAGACAATATCTCTAAATTGTAAATAGTAGCTACCAGCCTACCAATGGTTCCTTATACACAGAGTCAATATCGGATGCCCTGTCGGATACAAGACATAAGGTTTCTCCTTTTTGGCTGACTACATGCACTTTAAGCTTCCGTCGGAACCACCCCCAAGTTTCTATCAATTCTGTGTCAACAAGAGCAAATGCCAATAGAACAATTGAATTGCTCCCATCCATACTACAAGCTACCAACAACTTATGCTCATACTTTCTACATAAGAATGTGTCATTAACACATACAATAAGTTGACAGTATTTGAAGGCTTTAACACACAACCCAAATATCCAAAAAACCTGCTTGAACTAGGATTGACTTGGCTTTGGTGAACTATTCCAGCCCCAATCCACTGGTGTTCTTGGGTTGTTCAACTTCATTGCATTTAATAGTCTCGGCAACTCATTATACGACTTATCCCAATTACCGTATACTATCTTAATAGCTTTTCACCCGGCCTCGAAAACCCTTATATTACTTATTGTATACCTATACATAGTTTGCACGTTAGTTGTAAGATTAGGTATCTTAACATCAGGGTTGTTCTGTACACTATTAATGAATAGTGTAGCCATTATGTTGCTGTCGAATTGAGGATAATCCTGGTTCATCATCGGGTTTACACACATATGTAGACCCTTTAGAATTGTTATTTTGAAAAGACTTTCTACTTTTTTCAAACAAGCCTGTAGCCTCCACTTATAACCATGTTCGTTTTTTTTATAGTAGATAGCGTATACATTCGGTTTTAAAATGTATACATAAAAATCACAGTGGTTCCTTAGGTGGAATGACTTAACTGCATTAATGAGGTCCTTCTTCGTGTTAAAATGCATACCAACACTTAAGTCATTAGAGTTAATGATGTTACTGCACATTTCATTAACATCTCTTTCGAATGTTACATAGCTGCTATCATCGTATTAGCTATTATAAAATGGGATATGATCTCTGATAAGCATGTCAATAGATTCGTTTATTTGCGAAAAGTCTTCAAACTGCCTACTTGACAATACTTCACCAGTTTAATGGTATGGCTTGCTAGGGTCGTCGCCGCGAAGTGTCCGGATTGACATACTGCTCCCGCCAACATATGGTCTCACTTGGGCTTCTCCCAAATCTTCAGCATGGTCATCTTCGAGGCTAACATCATCTTCATCACCATCTACATCATCCTTATCACCATCCATGTCTGCTGCATTCTCCCCATTATTGACATTTATATCCATGTGTATTCTTTCTATATACGAATTATAAGACTCTTCATGTTCGATAATGGGACTCAATACTTCGTCAAACAACTTTTCTGTGATATTCACGTGCTTGTACTCAGAGAAATCCATATACGATTCATTTGATTGTTCCACACTTGTATACTAAGCACTAGTCATCTTTGAATGCACATTGAGATCCGAAAGGGTTAGATTTTCTAGCTCATGTATTTCATGCTCATTCGGGGCACTTGATTCCCCAATATGCTTTATGTATATTTCTTGAATATTGTGTTCCCTAAAAGACTCTACCATTTCAATGAAATTCTCAACATCCTTATCATCTTTAATGCCCATCAACTTGTAGATAAGTTTAACATTATGGAAAAAGGGATACTTACGCACAAGTTCAACACCACTCAAGTCAACTCTAGTATATCCATAAATTCTCCAACTGAAATAAGAAATGTTTAAATCCTTTCTAATTTTCATCTTCTTAACAGGCTCCCTATAATATTTCGGCCTCCAGCTACCTATTACTATATTTCCATTCACATAGACAATAACTTTTATGTAATGTATCATTTCCACCCTAGTAATGCTACAATGAACTGAATATTTAGATGACATTATAAACTTCATATACACACCGACCGATAACTTTACAAAATACATTTAATGATCATTATTCATACCCACATTCGATAACTTATTTATCACAATAAAAAACGTGAAAAAAAATAATATATATATACATAACAATTTTCACTTACATTCCAATATTATTCATACCCTCATTCGTATAACTTATCTACCGCAATACAAAACAATCTTAAATTTATATAACATACAATAAATTTTTATGAAATATTAATAATTTATACAACTTATGGTATATCTACGATTACGAAATTTATGTAATAACATAATAAATGTTTTTCTAAAAATAAAAATTGCATAATATTGATTATTAATAAAATAAACAAATAAATAACATGCCTATAATTATAGATTGTTACCTATTTCAAAAGTTCACTTGCATAAAGAAATGATCCAGTACTTTAATTATGGGTTTCCTCGAGTTTTCTCTGTGTTTTAGAAATTTTAAAAACTAATATAGACAAAAATAAGTTGCGACCGTGCGAGTTGGGGTATTTATACCTGGCATATTAGTTATAACTAATTATATTGAAGGTACATTTACTGTATGCGCTTTCAGTGTAAAATAAATAAATAACTAAAAGTGTCTTCACTTGATGAGCTTGCAGTATACTATATTTATATTTTTTTTAAAAAACTAGTCTTTTTCTATAATATTTTTTGAAAAATAGCCTATATTCGTATAAAACTCCCTTATTTCCATTAGAATATTTCTAGTATGCTCGTATCCATACCAAAGGTGGATCAAGGAATGAAATAATATCAAGACTGAGACATTGAACCCAATCAAATTGTATTGATAAAAATATTAAATTATAATTTAAATTTATTTATAAAATAATATGGTATCCACCATCTATATATTTAAAAGTCAAAGGTGTTTTTTTTTTTTTCCCCTTTGCTTTCCTTGGGTGTACATTTAATTTTTTGATAAATTGATACATTCTTTAATAAAAGGACATAAGAATAGGATACACTCCAATCCGAAAACTTTAGCAAAGTCCTTTAGAACTGGATTGACCAACCAAGTCGACCAATCTTTTCTGATTCTCTATGAGGGTGTATAAAAGCAGTTTCTTGACTAATTTTGTAAAGGGAAAATTGAATTGAGTTGAACTAATCAAGTCAATTAGGTTTCAACAATATTAGATTATATTTCAATCCAATTTTACCACCCAAACACAATAGAATATAAGTTTGAACTAAATCATCCATAGCAATAAATGCACCAAAGGAACCTCAAAATTAGAATCCACTGGACAAATCTCAAATACAAGCTCAATCGAGCTTATCAAGCTCACGGATTTATTTAGTCGATAGTTAAAGTTTGATCTCAACTTGTGAAGCTACAAAGTAGCTTAATCCACATTCTATTAAATGCAATCAAAGTTGAATAAAAATCGACTGAACAACTTGATTTATCTATATTCCTAACAGGAATTGAAATCGAAATTCCACGATTCTAGAACATAAAGAAAAAGTAAAATATTAACAATAATGGGAACAATCGCGACATAGAAGATATGGATAAAATTGGAAGCTTCAGAATTTAATCACAAAATTCGTGGGTTTTGTACTTAATTGTTAAAATTGAAAGCTTTAAATAAAACATAAGATGTTCTTACACTTCCAATGTATTTTTCATTATAAATATGCTTTCATTTGATTTAAATCACTCTAAAGATATTTGGATTTCTTACATGGAGACTCGAAAAGCAAAAAAAAAAAAGAGAGAGGACATGATCATAACTTTATATAAACAGGGTCCAGTATTCTACATGGAAAAGATTAATACATAATGCATTAAAAATTAGATACATCTAATTATGTTTTCTTTACGGGATAGGACCAGACGTGAAAGGCAAGATACAATTCAGAGTAAAGAAAAAAGCAGGATCACCCATCAACTGTTTTCACAAAGTCACCATAAAACTTCTTTTGTGATTTCAACAAATATGGATATCTTGATAATTTGGAGATGACAACATATCTCTAAGCACAAAAATTGCATATTATTTGACCTGACTTTTAAAAGAATCAACCAACAACAAGCTGCAGTCTGCAAGGGGTTAAAAAAAAACAACAACAACAACAAACAAAACTTTTGGAGTGTCAATATGCGCTGCGATTTCACAGACGAGGCCTATTTCTCATTGGGTGGCTGTACTCCCAGAAGCTCGATATTCAGCTCAAAGGTCGCCCCAGGCTGCAGTAGAAAATCAGATTAGATTAGATCAGATCAGATTAGAATAGACTAGATTGGAGAATCTTGAATAGAGATTGCATCTTCTAACGGATGAAACTATGCAGGAAACGCTTGGATATTTTGTGTGAAACTGTGTTCTTTTTCAACAAGTATCTAAACATCGCCCCAAAGTCCCCTAATGGATATGAGAGAGAACTTAAATAATTTCAACTATCTTTTGGAGCAAAAAATATTCACATTGAATTTGAGGGCATCGATTGATGCACAAATAGTTCATACTAAGTAAACTCATGATAAGCAACCAAATTTAGTTGCATATGGTTGCTGTAATTTTACATTCACTCCCAAATGCTGACTGATACACTAAGAATGGTCTCATCAAAATCACAGCTATCAGCCTACAAAATTAGTGTTGCTGTGAATAGAGGAAGTTAATATAGTTCTTGTTTTTGTTTGTCTCCCTATGGATGCCATGAAATTACAATGCCAAGTTAATAAACAGGTCGCAAAGGCTTACTGGTATCTCATTCATTCCCTTCTGCCCATAGCCAGCCTCTGGAGGCACTATAACGGTTCTCTGTATAACATACATCAAAGGATAATTAACTGACAAACATGATATTAGGATCTTATAGAAGGTATACGTGAGCCCCTGATTAACCTTACGGTCAACTTTCTGTTCCTTTTTTGGGTTGATCAGTGACCCACATATAATCAGAACATTGAAATTATCATATGTACCACACAATAAAGATTGATAAAATCTGCAAAAGTGATTGAGGGAGTAGAAATAGATAGGCTGATTACCTTGCCACCGACTTTCATCCCCTCGGTTATTGAATACATAGCAGCTGGAGGTTTAGGTGCAGCCTGTGCAGAAAACAAGCCATTTGGATTATCTACAAAGTCACGCTTCCTCTCTTTTCCTGGAGGAGCTCCAACCTTGAACTCGTATGGCTACATAGAGTGGGAACATTGGCATCAGACTAGAATATTTGATGTTTATGATGAAGATTGTGAAGTGCATACTACAGCAAGGTTTGTTTCATATAGTTATAAGGACTAAATTAGACAGAATATTTAGTAAAATGTTCACTTTGTAGTTTCTACAACGGGTGTGGCACGAAATAAAAAAAACTCTTACAAGGGATAGGACAAAACTTAATAACTTTATTCGATGTAATTGTTGGTATAAAAATTTTGTCATTGGACAAAATAAATGGCTTCTAGAAAATTCCCAAAAATAACCTTCTTATCCTCTAAAAGGGCATGCATCAAAAATGGTATAAGAAGGTGTGTCAATGTTATACTCCTTGTCTCTATGCTGTACTAGTAAGCAAACACCACCTCCAAGACTCATCTCCTTGGTTTGGATATAACATAAAGATATCAAACAAGGGAATGAACTCATTCCATGAAAGATGAGAGAAAAACCTGGGCAGAGAAAGGGACATAGCCCCAAGGATGAAGGAAAAACCTGGGCAATGATTCGATTTCCAGCTAGAAGCTTAGACTCTCGACTTGATACAGCAGTTATTCCTCGGTACAAGCAATCAAAGTGCACCTGTGAAGCAATGCGCAATTCAAAATTCGAGGTTCCCACGGTAAAGAACAAAAATCCTGCTAGTAGAAAGCAAACCTAAATCACCAACCTGGACTGTGGATCCTTTCTCAGCTACTGGACCCTTGCCATCAATGATATCATAATATTTCAGCCCGTTAGCTGCTTCAAAGATCAAATGTCACTAACTCATACTAGACTTCCACAACTACCGGCCTAATGTCAATCTATCAGAAACCGACGACCATCCAATTTATATTACTCAAAAATGATTTATGATCAATGCCATTTGTAAATTAAAAATCTAAAAAAAAAAAAGTGTACAACTTTCGTCTTCACCGATGTTTGATCCAGGAGTTGCTACATCGCTAGTATGACTCTTAAGAGTGTATTATAAGATTATTCAGTAAATAGCTTTGAAATTAGTTTATTCTTGTGTGAATTCCTTGTATGTGATTAAAAGTTAATTCAACCCTTTTCCTATATAAAATCTCCTTCCAAATGTATTCTGAACCAATCTACTTACTAAGTACTTGATTTCCACTTTAGATTTCCTTTCAGTTTAACCTATTCATTGTCAATTTTCAGTTCAAGCTATGGCAGAAGTACAATACATTAATCCAAAAATCAGCCAAGCGGTTAAGTTCCAGGGCAATCGATCGACAAATTGCATAGATCATCGGTTTAAACTCACTTATTAGACACTACCTATACAGTGCAGGCTATACTTGGACCCGTGCTTTTATTGGATATATTAAGCGTGGTGCTTCAAAACAATTGTTAACATTCTCCATACTGAAAGCTAATCTATTGATAAATCAAACAACATCCTCCAGCAAAATTAAAAAGAGAAAAGAATGGAAGCAAATGCATACTAACGTGCAGTGATGTAATCCTCAAGAGGGATGTTCTTCTTGTTCCTTCTTTCTCTTGCATCCGAAGATGGAGGAAGTGAAATGACACTAAAGGGTACTGAAGAGATCAGCATGGTTGCGCATCTTCTTGAAATGGGTAAGGATGGAATTGGAAGTGGATGGGTGACAATGTGAGTAGTGTGTGTTGAAGGACTTTTGTTGTTCCAACTGGTTACAGCGTAACTACTACAAGTACAAGAAAAACCAGCAGAAGAAGAAGAAGCCATGCTCGGTTGGAACTTCTAATAATAATAATTTGACTCCGGAGCTAACTGGACACTCACCCCGCCATTCACATATGATCTCTATCCGTTTAGAGTCAAATTACCTAAATGACCCTGCTGACAAAAGGAAGGAAAAACGCCGTTGCCGGGGATCGAACCCGGGTCACCCGCGTGACAGGCGGGAATACTCACCACTATACTACAACGACTTTGTTGACATCTAGTCGAAATTATTAATTTATAATAGACTGGAGAGAGATAAGGCAAAACACAAGAACCTGCCAATCCCACATTCTTCGATTTCAGACTTTGAAATTTAAAATTAATCCAACTTTGTTAAGCTGTTATCCATCTATCGTAATTTATTTGTATTTTCGATTAATAAGTATTTCTTTTTTAACTACGGAAGCATAAAAATTGATTAATTAAACATTGGTAAGAAATACGTTATATTTCAAATATAAAATTAAAAAAAAAAAAAGGTTCAATCTTCAAGAAATAGTTTTTGTATTATCTGTATTCATTTTTCATACTATCCCGGTTAGATTCTTCTCCAAGTGAGCAAGCAACATACCCACTAGCACATTAATAAAAGAATTGATATAAACAATATAAATAATACAATCATCGCATTTTTAATTTAGTGATATAAATGTTGGCTTCTAATAAGATTCAACTAAATTCATAAAATTTGTCTTTCTTATTGTATTAGAAAAAACACATATAAAGTATATATACGTATACATATAATTATCATTTCATTTATAAACAGTGTCTAAATTATTCAAATTATCGTCAAGTTTTCACCTGGTATATATTTTAATTGTAAGGTATACGTTGATTTACTCGTCTTGTCACTATTATATGATAATTTAGCTAAAAATATTAGCTGCTTTGACAAATATATCATTATATCTTATGAAAGTAGGAATAATTATGATAGTGAGGAAATACATAAGATGTACCTTTCAATTTACAAACCGTAAACAACTTTTATTTGCAATATGCGGTATGTATTAAAATATGGGGTAAGTATATTTAAATTAATTTATTATTATTAATAAAATTTATATGGGTAAACTTAACTCAGAAATTTTAAAATCCACATGTTGTGAGCCACCACGAAATAACTTATGAGTTGATATCCACATGATAGGAATAGGTGATATGAACCGTCTAGGTCAATAAATCTCAAAAATTCCTAAAAAAAGAAATTTTGGTATAAATAATCTCATCAAATAATTTAAATAATGAAAAGTAAGAACAATTACAGTTAGATCTCTAAAAACTTGAGTAAAGTATCACCATAATTTATCCTCTTTTAGATGGCAAATCAATGTAAAAAGGTAACGAGATATTGGACGATTCAGAAGAGGGTACATGTCCCCTCTTAACATTATTACAATGTGAATAAACACATATCATATTTTTGTCAGTGATGCAAACATAACTCATTTCTTTGTAAAAACATTAAAACAAAATCAATATTTTTATAACTCACTTAATTATAATTGGGCCCTCAAATTGCAGAATGTGGATGTAACTTGGATGATATAAAAATAAAAAAAAATTCATAGTATAACAATAGGAAGGTAGATCATACCTAGTTCATCTTACTAACAAATAAATGTTTATGTGCATATTACTAAACTATAATATCCATAACTTTTTTTAAATTTTTATTTAATTGGAAGGATTGGCTCAAAGTAAAATTTAAGGACTCTATTATTAGAAGTGAGCACGGTTATAGTTTGATATAAGTTGCTCTCCTTTATCGAATTAAACTTAATATAATAATTTATTTTTTTTTAAATTAAATCTAATCATGCGATTCGATTTATAAATTTTTCCAATCTAATTTAAATTAGTTCAATGTTTGATTCATAGTTCAAATTACTTATGAAAAAATAACAATTTTAAATATAAAATTTTAAATATAATTTACTCAATTTAATCTCAATAATAAGACAGATAAACAAAATACGTTAAATAAGAGGCAGGTGTCGAAATATGGGCTTAGTCGGTTATTCTTTTCTTTCCTCCCCCAACCCTCTCGCGAGCCCAATGCATTTGTTTACTCTGAGTCTCGGAAAAGGGACCAAATTTAACAACGAATTCTTGGCTTGGAAATCCTACTGGCAGGTATTGAATCATTGGTGTTAATTGCTGTTGGCAGCCGTGCATTGCAAAACCCACTACCATATTGGAAATCGATATTAATTGCTCTTAAGTATTGACTTTCTAAATATTTATCATCTAATTGGGCAGTAAATTAACTAAAGCAATTAAAAGTATATGAATGAAGTATCTTTCTTTTCCAAAGCTAGAAACAGAAAAAAAAAAATTTAAGTATGAAATAAAAAATAATTATAACTAATACTCTATCTAATTATTAATAGTATTTTTTTGAGGCCAGATATCATTAATAGTAGTTGTAAATATTTATTTCACATATGTTTTCAACAGAGAGAAAGCAAATCAATAGTACATTCTTAAGATATAAAGAAAATAGATTATCATATTAATAGTAGTTATCAATATTTGTCGTAGATAGTCTTATTATCGAATAATAAAAAAAAAATTCTTATTTTAATAATAAAACAAAAGTTTTTTATATTTGAATATATTCAAATATTTATAAAAAGTAAAACTTTTCATGTCTATAACTTATTTTGGATACATCAATTGTTACTTTATCTAATTTGTGACAAAAAAGAAAATCTTTTTATTGATTTGCTTTTTTCTTTTTCTTTTTCAACGGAAAGTAATCCATTATATATACTACTATCATATCATTCATATGTATAAAAGCATCTTTTAAATTTGAAAGCACAATAACATATTATAAACTTTTTATATTGGAATGAATATTTTTACCATTGTTATCACATATTTGCAAATGTTACCATTATCATAATCGCTTTGATTTACAAGATTTGCACTAGGTTAGAAATCTTTATTGTATATAGTGTATTGTGCCTTATTTCATTTGTGATTATTCTTCTTATTATATGACCTTTTTTTTTAAGTTATAATAATTATTATTATTATATTATGTTGTTTCTCCTTTTTCCAATCCTTTCTTTATCTTATCTTTTAATTGTATGACTTATTTTTAAGTTATGATTATTGTTATATCATGTTGTTTCTCTTTTTTTCCGATCCTTTCTTTATCTTTTTTTTTTAATTTACTTTTTCATGATCGTTTGCATGTATTTTTTTCACATACCAATTATTTAGAAACACTATAAATAATAAAGAATTTGTAATTAGTATAATTGAAATCATCTATAATATATATAATATTATATAGACACCAATTATATTTTATACAAGTCAATATATATATTAAACTGTATTATAAACCTTAGCTTAAGTTATATATGTATAATATATATAATTTGTAATATGTGACACCTATAAATATACATAACATATATCATGCATTGTATCATATATTATAATTAAAAAAAATTTGATAAATGAAAGTATCATGTTATATCCAATTTTTAACTTTGAAATAATTATTTTCTAGTCAGATATTTTCTTAAATATAAATGACAGAAAGATTGAATTTAATTATATATCATAGATGAATTTTATGATCGAAAACAGTTACGTCATAGATTAAGATGATTTTTCAAAATAAATATTTAGCATTTTAAGATTGTATATCTTTTTTCTTTTATATAATAATACCATGTTGGTAATTTTTATGATAATCTCCCCTAACCTTTGATCTTGCGTCCATCCCTATTAATAATTGACCTATAAATAAGATAAAGAAGGATAATAAATGAAAATTTTGATGAAATTTATGAAGATTGATGGAAAAGAAATTAAAAGAAGTATGAAATAATTGCATGATTTTTTTTTTTTTTTGTTGGACTAAACAGTTTTGTTCAATTCAAAACCATTAAATTTGGTTTGCTTTCCTGAATCGAACTGCAAATGGAACTGCGAATCAAACGATTTATTTAAAAAATGATCTTTTAATTCAATTCGATTCGATTCACGGTTTAATCCGTAATCAACCTTATTTATTACATAAAACTAATTGCCTAAATTGCTTCCACTAATATGAAGAAATTGAGGATACAGGCTACAGCTGTGAATTTACATAAGAAGTCCTTTCTTTCCCTTTTTTTTCCCCAAGATTAATGTAAAGATAGAATAAATTTGAGAATTATTCTTATACATTAACTCCTTTAATCATCTCAATGGATGGATAATATACTAAAGGGTGCTGTCACGAAATACTAAAAAGCTTCATTTGCATAAGATAGAGTGATACACCGTGAAAAAAAAATTAAGTGATTTTAATACATTATATGTTTAAATAAACGGAGTATAAGTGTCGATGATAATTTCATTATTTAAAAAAGAAAATACTATTTACAATTTTATATGTTAAAAGTTTATTAATATTTGTATATTATTAATTTATTTATATAACATATTAATACTATTATTTTTTTTCTTCGATACTCCAAACGCAGTCACGATATCCTGAGAGGCTAAGGCCAAGCCAAAATTCCCTCTAAAAAAAAATCTGCCAGACGTTGTCTTCCGACTTCTGTCAGCTTCTCAAACACAGACGCCATCCTTTCATTTATCTGTACCCATCCACTACCGCAATTGTTTCATTCATCTCTGCCAGAAATACGCCACTAACAAAAAAAATTCTACAAGGTTTCATACGATAATAATTACATATTCTAAATCCTTTCTCAACTTTTAAACCATTTATGGATTTACATGGCAGATTCATCTTCACGGTCATAATTGTGTTACACTGTAGAAATATATTACATATAAATTTCATCGTATATAGTTGGTAACTTCAAAACTTTTAAGTAAAAAATAACAAAAATTAATGAATTTAACATTTTTCTAACATAAATATACAAGGCAAATTATAAATAACTCCAAAAATATAGGTCAAAGTGTGAATAAATCCTAAACTCTTAAAAATTTAATTTTACAATCTTATAACATTTGAAAATAAACGTATTCTCCTAAACCTTAGCAAAAGCCATAAAAGCCACCATAACAATATGTGCTTATTTGCATAAAAAGTCACCGAGAGATAAAATCATACTTTTAAGGGTTTAAGAGTCTCTCTGTTCTTAATCAATAGATTTAGGGATTTATTTGCAATTATGTCATGTGTAATAGACTTTGGGCGGTCTAATGTATGCCCGACTATTTTTTTCTTTTTTATATATATATTGTTGAGAAGGAATACGAAAATCACACATATCACCTAGTTATGAAGCTAAATCCGACATATCACACCGAGATAGACTTAGCTCACCATATTCATAGATTTTAAACGTTTACATCAATTAGGCGTTCAAAACTAAATTCAACGGATATAAACCAAGTCTATGTATGGTATGGTTTTGCTTTCTAATGCAAGTGCTATTTCAGGTAAATGTAGTTGGAGTATATAACAACGCAAGAGACCAAAGGGGAAGGTATGTTATGATGGCCAAATCTGTGGCTAAAAATCAGGGTTGATGCTAAAACACAATCTTATCTCACATATATCCTCATCTACCCTTATTTCACCACTCATTCCTCTTAAGTCCTTTGGAGCCATAATTTTACAGATACTAAGCCATGTTTGTTTTCCCCACAACCAGTTTATATAAACATTAACCATTTGAATGTAATATATAAATACTACATTGAGATAGTGTTCACTGAGTTCTAGTTGCAGCCAGCCATGGCCACTCATGCAGCTTTAGCCTCTACAAGAATCCCAACCAATGCTAGGTTCACTTCCAAGACTTCCCACTCATTCCCTACTCAATGCTTCTCCAAGGTATATGTGAAAATATATATATATATATATATATACATATTTATTCATTCTTTCAGTATGGAATTGCTTTGTTATGAATGATTTGCTTCTGGGTTCGGATGGATGATTTTAATTGTTGTGTGTAGAGGTTGGAAGTGGCTGAATTCTCTGGTCTTCGGACTAGTTCATGCATAACCTATGCTAAGAATGGTGGAGATTCATCCCTCTTCGATGCCGTGGCTGCACAGCTTACTCCTAAGGTTAATTATTCTATTGCTACCCTGATGAATTTTTTTAAGCATAACTAGGAAACTGTATCGAATTCGGTAATGAAATGCAAATTGTTTAGATAAATAACTACTTGACTCCTAATCCTTTTCCTAACTTATGCTAAATATCTTCAGATAATCACATTCCTGAAACAAATTCTGTGTATTCTAATGCTTTCTTGCTTGCATCCTTAAAAACTTGATATATATTTTGTCTAGAATGGATTTTATCCAATCACTGACCATGATGGATTCGAAAACTGTCTTCATGTTCTGCCTTTTGGAACTTCAAAGTTCAAGAGTAATCATGTGATTTTCAATGATATGTTGGATTGTGTCACATTTTAAGAATATAGTGGGGGCATAAATGTAAAAAACAAAGAATAATTTGTATAATTTTTAGAAGTTGGCAAAATTTAGTAGTTGAAATATAGTTTTAGTAGTTGTTTATGGAGGGAAAATTAGTTACCGGTAATAATAAGTAGATTCTAGATCATATATCTCTATAAACAATGATATACCAATGAAGATTAGATAAAAAGTTTTCAACCAAACTTTTAAGTGCCTCTTTCTTTGAAAATCGGCAATGAGATTGGCTATCTCGAAATAAAGCCAAAACTAAATCATGTTCAATCTTTTCATTCTTTTCCTTGATTCCACTCTTACCGTATTCCACACCAACATCCATAACACAATTTACAATAGGTTAGCAGGCTACAACTGCTAACAGATTCTATTTTGCATATCATGGGCTAGAGGTGCTTACCAAAGCTGAGTTATTTACTGGTTATTGCGTGGATTCTTGAAACAGACTGCAGTCTCAGCTCCTGTTAAGGGAGAAACAGTGGCTAAGCTAAAGGTGGCAATCAATGGATTCGGTCGAATTGGCAGGAACTTCCTCCGTTGCTGGCACGGGCGGAGGGACTCACCCATTGACGTTGTTGTTGTCAATGACAGTGGTGGTGTAAAGAATGTAAGCAAACTTGAATTCCATAATTAGATAAATTAGAGCAATCTAACATGTGAACCACAACGCGGTACAGGCTTCACACTTGCTGAAGTATGACTCTATGCTTGGAACCTTCAAGGCTGATGTAAAAATTGTGGACAATGATGCTATCAGTGTTGATGGGAAACCAATCAAGGTTGTCTCTAGCAGAGATCCTCTAAAGCTTCCATGGGCTGAACTCGGCATTGACATCGTTATTGAGGTAAAATCTCGCATTCCTATCCTTAATCACCTATTTAGGAAGATGTTATTGTAAGGCTTGTTGCACTGACACTGCTGAATCCTGAATAAATCTAGAAACTATTTAGAAGTTAAAAAGTATAAAGCTGCAACTCAGATCGATGTACCAATAAAAGTTCACCTCTTGTAGAGTGATTTCATTTTCACACTTCAATAAACCCTTCCATGCCAGTTATTTCAGCATGGTCCTTCTTGACATGGATGGTGGGGATTTGCTTAACTGCACAGATTAAGATCGAATAACATATTACAGCGGGATAGTTAAATCGTTTAATCTGCAGGGAACTGGAGTATTTGTAGATGGTCCTGGAGCAGGAAAGCACATCCAAGCTGGTGCCAAGAAAGTCATCATCACTGCTCCTGCCAAAGGTGCAGACATTCCCACATACGTTGTTGGAGTGAATGAAGGCGACTATTACCATGATGTCTCAAACATAGTGAGGTCAGTTTCTTTTCCCTGAAATTTTCAGCCACAAGACAGACAAGTTTTGATGAATGCTAAAGACCTGATTGAGCAAAATGTGAATCATTTTCAGCAATGCTTCTTGCACTACAAACTGTCTGGCTCCTTTTGTGAAAGTCATGGATGAAGAATTGGGTAAGCCATTGTTGATATTAATTTCCTTAAATTTTAACGCTAGTCCTCCCTCATTCACAAAAAGAAGAAAAATTGCCTGCTCTGAATCATTCATAAGAATGCAAGTTACTTCGTCTAACAATTGAATCATTCGTGTGACAATTTAATAACTTGTCCAGGAATTGTGAAGGGTACCATGACAACAACCCACTCCTACACCGGAGACCAGGTAATCAAATAAAGCAGAACAAAGTACTAAAGCACTTTAGCCAA
This sequence comes from Lumnitzera littorea, assembly GCA_024138015.1. Classification (NCBI taxonomy): domain Eukaryota; kingdom Viridiplantae; phylum Streptophyta; class Magnoliopsida; order Myrtales; family Combretaceae; genus Lumnitzera; species Lumnitzera littorea. The sequence continues at coordinate 15,907,076 of JAMXBB010000012.1, forward strand.
AAACTTTGGTGTAAATTAGAGAATCTTCATTTTTTTTAAATGTATTTCATGTGATGAATTTTTTTCAGAGGCTCTTGGATGCTTCCCACCGGGACTTGCGGAGAGCCAGAGCTGCAGCATTGAACATTGTTCCAACGAGCACTGGTGCAGCCAAGGCCGTGTCTCTTGTTTTACCCCAGCTTAAGGGCAAGCTCAATGGCATTGCACTCCGTGTGCCAACACCAAATGTATCGGTTGTTGATCTTGTGGTTAACATTGAGAAGAAGGGACTTACAGCTGAAGATGTCAATGGTGCCTTCAGAAAAGCTGCTGACGGGCCATTGAAGGGCATATTGGCAGTTTGCGATGTCCCTCTTGTGTCTGCGGACTTCCGTTGCTCTGATGTTTCTTCAACCATTGACTCTTCACTTACAATGGTCATGGGGGATGATATGGTGAAGGTGGTTGCTTGGTACGACAATGAATGGGGCTACAGGTGAGAACCCTTTGTCATCTCTATGTATTCATCTAAATATCATACTTACGTCCGATTTAGTTGAACGCAAAGTTAGAGAAGATAATGAAATAAATTCAGATAGAAACCGGCCGTTGAAAGAGGCTACATATAAACATCACGGTACTCCATATTTCGCTTTCCCAATACGATGAAACTCTACTTCATTTTATTTTATTTTTTATCATAAGATTTATCTCTTTTCTTGTGCAGCCAAAGGGTGGTTGACCTGGCACATCTAGTGGCAAGCAAGTGGCCCGGCGCAGCACCACAAGGGAGTGGAGATCCTTTGGATGAGTTCTGCAAGTCCAACCCAGCGGACGAGGAGTGTAAAGTCTTCGAAAGTTAGATTGTGTCGCCACTTTTTATTATTTTCAGGGAGATCATATAGAAGTGAAAACCATTCTTGTCAACCATCAACCAGATCATGTGTTATTACAAGAAGAGATACGGACTGAAGACTAGGACATCTTAACAATGCTGCGATTTGCAATAATTTTACTAGTGAATGAAACCCATTCTATCAAATTTTCATTTTTATTCAGGTCGATGGCATTCCCAAGAAATTCACTGTTCTTCCTCCCGTGTTTAAGCGGACAGACTCACTTGTCAGAGAACAATTGGAGCATTAGACATTCGGCAAATACTGAACAATCAAAACTAACTAACATAAACAGAGACCAAGATAATAAACTGTATTCTTGATTCACGGATGTAACTTATGCAAGTATGTCCATGAACAGAACCATGAAAGATGTAAGAATTGGAAGCAGTATAGTTCGTGTTAGGGAAACTGAGGAAACTGAAGCGTTGCAATGTCTGTGTTCTCCTTATTTGTGCAAGGTACATCATCAAATAAGTAGCCAAATAAACAGAACAAAACGCTATCTCCTGTCCATAGATAAAAATCATACGATGGACACTTGCATTGACAAAAGCAAAAATCTCAAGTTCGAAAAAGGATCTTAGCTGTGGCTACACAACCTGATCGTTTAGGAATAGCAGCCACCTTTCTAATGATATTACATTTTCTGGATTGGTTAGTGTAATTGTCTCTTGCAACTAATACTGTGTTGTATTCAAAGCTCAGCATCAGATTCATCATCTTTGCCATCTGCCATTCCCCTGTGAAGTATATGCGGATAACAAGTCATTTTAGAAACTCTCCAATCAAACAGGTTCTAATATATTCCCACTTGCAAAAATAAGTTCAGAGAGATTCTAATAGTGTGCAGAGCTTCTAAACACGAATGCATGGTTGGCTGACTAATCCTTCAACCTAGATTCAAAATCCCAAAAGAGAATGGGACTGCCATCAACTAGAAGAACTATCTAAGTACAAATTAAAATGAGAAATGGATCGTGACAATTAAGATGATAATAGGAGAAACAATCTTGACTATGATTAATCTTTGATAGTTAAGAAATGTATTCCATGAGCTTATCCAAGATAAGTATTTGAGAACTGTTGATTCAAGGAATATCTTAAATAAAAAGGATTTAGACAAACGAACTTCTGCAAGGAAAATGAAAATTAGCATGCAGTTCATATAAGACACTGTATCTGAAAAGGAAAACAAAAGGAAAGGAGGACAAACACTATCTCAAAAATATCTGGACAGCAGAAACCGGAAAAAAAAAAATGCAAAAGAAACCTAAATTTAGAATGAAGCCAAAATTGCAGTTTAAGCTAAAGCTAAGAGGAGAAAGAGTATTTTTGTGTCAGGCTGGTTAAGCACTTGATGACATTATGAGAGAGTATTTCAAAGATGCAAAAGAAAAATGTGTTTGAGAAAATCAATTAGTTTCAGGCCATGGGCAATGAAACTACGAAAAGTATTCACTTCCACTAAAAGCTCATGGATAAGTTCTTTCAAACTATGATGAGGTCAACAGCAATTTATGCAGAATAGTTTTGGAAAAGAAGAATATATGCAAACAGAAAAGATGGCAACTAAAATGAGAACGCTATAGCACATATGTCATTTACAATGAAAAATAAAATTTGAATTAGATATAACAAAAGATTAAGTGTTGTACCAACTGAAAACAACCAGAAGATAATCTCACTGAACATGGCCACAGAATTTTTATCAAACACAAGGATGATTACATTATGTGATGAGATGGGAGTGAATCACATTAGAAAAGGGAGGGTGATCAGAATGGACATGGACATAGACTTTGCGAAGGACCTTCTACTCATGGATGCACTTAATACACAGTACTCAATCATGTGCAATATCGTACATTACTTTATGTCATCTACCAACCTGATGCAAAGGGAATTCAATAAGATTTATTAATATTCCTGTACTCGTGTCAACGCTATATTGCAATGTAATTGAAAAGGTTTGTCTAGCATATCATACCTTGCTTTTTATTTAGTGCCTCTAAAGGATAACTTGACTAAAGTTTAGTTAACAGATTACCTGCTGCAGTGCTTGCTCAAGTCTTCACAGAGAACCTTGCTAACTCCCCCAACCTTTATGGATCCTTTCCTAATTAGTTGTGCCAACTGCCAAAGCAATAAACTTGGGTCAGAGACAAAGATAGCAGTACTAGCAAGCAATGAAGTCTGCTAATAAAATTGAAGACTCACCTCATCTTCTGTTTCCTCCAGCAACCTGTTGCATTATAGGCAACAAGTTAGAATCAACAAAACCATAAAAGAGGACTCCATGGAAGATGAACCACATCTTATGGCCAGTAAAGAAACAATCCTTTGATAAGTAAATATTCACCTAAAAGTCATCAAGGGGGTGAAAACCTGTATAGAAAGGCCCTTTTTGGACTTACAACCATCCATAGGTATATTGATTTTTGCCATAGGAGACCATAATAATTCAAAACTGGACTAGTTTTTCTGATAAGCAAAAACATATCCCTAATTTTCTCTTCTTTATGAATATTAACAAGTCCTTAACTTCTTTTCCAGGCAAAATAGATGAACAACCTAAAAGCAAAAAGGTTCTTTTTCCCGTTATGAGGAAAATGGCTCATCTCACTCATGAGGCCTCACCTTCCACAGTAAGTTGATATGGCTTTGGAATGTGCTCGAGCTTCTTGTTTATCTACATGACAGAAAAGAGATCTTTTCAGAAACTTATATGCTGCCAAGCCCTCAGATAAACTATTCACTGGTATGAAAATTCATAGTTCAATAAGAAAGTATGATTACACAGCTAACTAACAACTACATACACTATAGATATTTTTTTCTTTTCTTCTTCTTCTTTTCTCTTTTTTTTGGGGATAAGTTATATACACTATCGAATTGTCAATATGGCGATCCCACCCCCTACCCCTAGTAAGATACATTTATGAGTTATTTTGGCCAAACCAAATGCTAGCAATGTTAAAATTCTGTGACCTTATCTGGTGTCCTTAACTGATAAAATTGTCTACATTGAAAGATGCTTACCCAACACTATCTTAAGCCTGGAGATGACAAATTTAGCACTCAAGCAATTTCCCTGATAGTGCATATCGGTTCATATTTTCAGGAAATCATATAACACCATATTCATCTATACGACTCCATGTGCATTTGATGGTAAAAGCCCACAGCCTATGCTCCTCCTAAGGAAGAACATCCATTGAGCATTATTAAGCTGATTAAGAAGCACTATTTACCTCCCAGTCTTTCGAATTCTTGTGCTTTTTACCCACAAGCAACCTTTGATGATTGCATGATGTAAGTCAGTGCTTCCATGCAGATCCATATCTCTTTCGCAGTTAGCTTATAAATGGCATATTTAACTTTACTCATTCAATTTACCTGTCTAGTAGTCTACATATAGCACATCTAACCCTATTCCAATATTGTTCTAGACATAGGTTTTATTTGTTTAAACGAGCACATATGTGAATACATAAGATAAGAATTTTCTCGCATGGGGATTTATCAGTAATCTTTCAACTCTTTGGTATATTGTTTTCAGAACTTAACAAGAGATATCAAAAGCTAGTTTGGTCATATGTTCAAAGAAAACAAGTGGATGAGGATTGTTGATCATATGACAACACTTGGATTCCATGAGGATTCCTAGTGTGTCCTCCATAGACATCGAATGAAAATGCAAGTTTTATGTCACTTTTGTTTTTCTCGATATGTATGTAAAGCAGAAACTGATTCACCGGATCAAGATCAGATACAAGAGAATGCTTGCTGTGAATCGAAAGTAAATGATATGGTGAAAAATGAGCTCACTCTATTCAGGACAGAAAGTACGTACTACTGCCAAGGCTATCCCAGTCATCGACTTTGACCCATTCTCCCTTATCAGAATCTATCTGCAAAAGATGAATAGAACACATTAACCAAAGCATCACACAAAATGGTGAAAAAGCATTGCACTGCCTCAATTCCCAGTAAGTTCAAAAACTTCAATTCTAAAACAAATGGACTAAAACAATTACAATCTACATCCTAAAGATGCATGTTGCAGGCACTTGGAAGACATCAAGATCAATAAAGCAAGGATTCCAACACATGCAGTGATCCCAGCTCTACAACCATGGAAGAATTTGCACGCAACACATACACAATGTGTAACAAAATAACAGAGTACAAGGAGTTGCTTTATACCTTCTCGAGAGTGTAATCTTGCATCTTTTCGCAAAGTCCATCCAAAAGCTCAACAACTCTCAGCTCACTAACCCTAATAGAGATCCACAGAAACCATACAATCACTCTGCAAGCTCTTTACTAGCTTCATTCACTGCATTTTTTTGAATTTGCACCTACATACCCCCAATATATATATATATGTATGTATGTATATTTACCTGTAATCAATTACTTTTCCTTCGCGCTGACCTTTCGAGTTCAACCGATTTCTTAAATCCAAATGATTCCTCGGCTTTTCCTAAACAAATAATACATGAGAAATCAGATAAACGGTTCCGCTAACAAGTGCCTCAAAATCACTCTCAATAAACCACATTTTACTCAGCACTACACTAACAATTATCCGATAAAGAAATTTAACTTATACAGTTATTAGCGGTTGCTCATAAGGTATTCCATATCAAAATCCATTAAATAAAACTACAAGCAATTCAATTCAAAGCACAGATGACAAATAATTAAATAAAAGATCCACACAAATCACTTACATTTGAAAGTCCAATTTCAAGCTCTCCCTGCTCCCCCCCAAAAAAAAAGACCAATTAAAAAATATTTATTTTCTGGAAATAATACATTCTATACACTAACTATTTTAATTAATAAATTAAAAAAAATCTTTAAAAGAAAATGTGAAATACCGCAACGGCATTACAAGCTGCGCATTTGTTATCGATGCATTGAGAAACTGTAAATAACGAAAATATGAAGAGAAATCGTGCGAAAAAGACGACATTCTCCTTCGTCTTCTTCTTCTCTTCCATTTTCTTTAATTTTGAATTTTTATGCCTTCTCACTTTTCTGCTGTGCTTCTTTTGATTTTAATTTCTAACACTGTTTTAAAAAAAAAAAATTTGGGTTGAGTTTTCATTAGGGGTTCCAATGTTCCATGTCATTAAGTGGTGTTTTCACCAATAGAAATACGACAGGTGTATGGGAATTGCCAACTCATTTCCTCGTTGCCCTCCCACGCTTTTGGGCCGTGTGCCAGCGATTACCAGAAGAAAGATCAAAGACAGCTTTTAATTTTTTGAACCCCGATAAATATTTGTTGCATCAAACTAACTGCTACAATTCTCGTGTGTTCGCAGGGATCAATGAACCCTTGCGAAGCGAGTTTGCCACGGGATTGGTAATTTCAATACTGTCCAATCCAGTGCAGTCCTCGTGAGTGCTTCAAAATTGTTTAAAATCCAATAAAATTTTGAAGGTATTATTTAAAATTCATCCAATAAATTTATTAGGGAATTCAGTTCTTGAATTTGGAATCCATTTTTTTATTTTTTTTCTAACAATAAATTTTATAAATTTAATTGCATAAATTAAATAGGTATAAAATATAAAAATTAACAAAAATAAGATACTAAAATTCTATAAATGCAAAATAGTATTATAATTTGCAGAGTAGAAATTCTAAAAAAGAAAACCGAATAGAGATTTAAAGAGGAGAAATCATAATAGTCATAGGAAAAAAAAAGGAAGAGAGAAAGTCATAAGATGTATTTGGGAAAATGGAATTGAGTTACTACATTGCCTTTTGTATTTAAGGTTAAGCCATTAGATTAGATAATTTGATATTTATTTTTTTTTATTGATAGTTTTTATATTTTATAATATATATTATTTGAGTTATTTTTTATTAAGTAACATGTTTCTCAATAGGTTTTTTAGAAAACCTAAAACCCATTCCAAAATCCTATAAAATTTTTAGATATTTTCCAAAACTTACCCAAAAATTCTATCAAAAAATATCTTATATGATTTTTACTAAGTCGAGCAGATCTAAAATTTTATTACGACTTAGTTACATTTGTATGTATACTTAATCTAATAGAATAATTTTTTGTGATTATATATCGATTCCGTAGGAATAAGATCCAATAGCGGATATTTTAATGATAAACTATGACCCAATCATGACACTTTTAGAATATTAGATAGTAGATTTTAATGATAAACTCAGCAGAACCCACACTGCAATGTGTGTGTAAATATTATATTAGTAAAATTAAAAATATATAATAAAAATTATAATATACAATGCAGCGAAATGTAATGGATAAACCGGAAGTCAATAAGAATGAAAAACAAATCACGATCAATGAACATAGTATTGAAAGTCGTTAATAGTTATTTGAAGATGTGTTCACGTAAATTATATTAAATTAATTATTTTTCAGCCACTTATATAAAGTGAGGAGGAATTTAACTTAGTTTATTTTGTTGGGCGACTAGTATTCATATTATTAGATTATATCAGTCTTAACAAAGTCTATGAAATTAATTAAAATATTAAAATATTTAGATAGAATGGTTATGTAAAATTCTAAAAATGAGATTCCATTTTCGGTAATATTTACAATCTTTGAATATTGTGGTTGTTATATGATAAGCTTCAATGGTAAATAACAATGGGAAGTTAAGTGGTATCTTATATCGAATTTATAAATACTAGTGAATGTGCACCCGTTATACGTGTACCAAAATTTAAAATATCTATCAAATATGTGAAATGATTATATTAACTTATATGCAAGAATAAAGATTAACATTAAGGAAAAAAAAAAAAAAGAAAGAAAGAAAGGGGAAAGTTTGTATAAAAGTTATTTAAGTACTAAAATATGGAATCATATAAAAAATCTTGTAATTCCCATAATAACCTCGTTACTCTTATTGCTATGTGTGCATTTTTCCCCTTGGCCCATAAATGTCCTTATGGTCTACCATACTCTTTAACCCTTAAGGATATAAGTTTGGACTTAACACATCTTGATAGTTTTGTAAAGCTTAAAAGCATGCTACAAGTGTAAGGATCCCTCCTTATCTATCTTGATTCAGTATGTCTTCATACCATCCGAGGGACCCATACCTACTAAAGGATATCTGCCATCCACTTATCTCTATTTTAAGGTAACAAATATTAACAAGGGATGATAACTGTCTACATGGTTAAATCATGGAAGCTCTCTCTAACTTATAAAGCAACATAGATGCCTCCATGGATAAGGATAGAATACTTAAGACCCGTGTCACGCCTCTCAACAAAAATAGTCTTAATAATCTCACTGTATAAACTATCCTAAGATAAAAGTTAAGCTCACAACTGCTATCATAAATATAACTTACATAAAGCATACATGATTTAACCAGCTTAAACCATTCAATTCGACACCTATTAATAATCAGACCTATGGTATAACTATTCAAAATACCTGTTCAAGACAACCAGTTGTCTAATAATACAACAATACTTATATAAACATTTCCACATATAAAGTTAACCAAATAAGTAAGAAGCATCCATGCCTAGTATAAAGAGGTCTATGCATCAAAAACATAAATGATCCTAGCATAATCAACAAAGGCCATTAAGGACCAAAATCCAACAAAAGGGCAATGATAGTACAGTTGGAAATGATTGAAGATCCCCTAAAATCCGCTGTGGATGTGATCATGCATGTCTTCTTTGAGTTGATTAAAACACATCTCTAAGTATTGATAAAATGGATGCCAAGATGCTAAAGGAACAGTTGAATCAAAAGAAGGAAAATCAAAGTCAAGAGGAGGAGGCTGGTGAGAAAAGCTTGCTGGAGGAGGAGCTATAATGTGATCAGCAGGCAATGGAAGCTGTCCTTCGAGAGGTAGAGTATCATGCCCCTAAATAGTAGAGTCGTAATAGCTCTACCGTGTAAACTATTTTAAAATAGAAGTTGGCCTTACAACCGTTATCCTATATCTGATCTACACAAGGTGTCCACGACTAACCCGCTTTAAAGTAAACAGTTTATAATTTAAATAAATCATTTACCTAAGAAAGTGAGAAAATATATATATATACACTAGAATTCAGTTATTACAATTAACGTTTACAACGCTTCACCGTAATTTATTTCCTAGTTAATACATTATTCAAAAATGAAAAATTCTATGATAATAGCTTAAACCTTAAAAATATATATCTGTTCTTTAAATGTTTTTCCTTACTCCCCAGGATCTAATAGTTGCTAGCTTCAAAGTAATTGTAAGTTACTTCTTAGCCAATACCTACATGATGTCTATAGAGATGTGAGCAACCACAGCTTAGTAAGTTAGGATGGAGGACTTAAAACTATATCATAAACACAACAAGGTTATCAACCAACTTATTAGGTACAATGCATGTTCAGGCAAATGCCATCGCATGACGTTGTCCGACCCGTCGTAAGATTAAAGAAATTACGCCTGCTCTAATCCAGGTTAAGTAGTTGCCGTTAATGCAGCAGCTCACGACCAAACTTAGGCTTGTGTAATGGAGACACCGCTCCTCTCGCGACTACCTTCAAATAATTGATTTCACCCTTATCGCGACCTCCTCACCTATCGCTTAATCCGACTAAGGATGAAGAAGGGACCCATTATGATATCCAGCACTATCCTTTTCGAAGGGGTCGGTATTTGGCCGGAGAATCCTGTATTTCCCCTAATGGGTTGCTATATAGGTCTGATTTATAATCATAAGTCATATCTTTGTTAAGGTCATTTTAAGGTGATCAATCATTTCATATAATATAAGCCAGAACAACATACAGAATCATAATATCAGTTATAATTAAGCATATGCACACAGCTAACTATCTAACAAGCACAACTAAGTATAATCTCAAGCCTCCAAAATATAGCAACGTATTAATCTTAACTTACCTCGACTCTTCGCTCACTCACTCGTGGTCCAACTCGCTCAGGCCATCGCCGATTATCCCTATAATACAAACGTGGTTTCAGTTTTCATATAACGATTATAAGTTGGTTTTATCCTATAACATTTTTGGTTATCTTTTGTTTAGGGTTTAATATGTCCAGTTATCTAGGTTCTCAAATCTTTTACAATTATTCTGGATTTGGGGCTAGGTTTGAGTTTAGTTTCTGTATCGATTTCTAAATTAGGTTCTAGTTCAATTTCTAGGTATCGTTTTATACTCGAACCCTAGAAACTCTTTTCAACTTATAATGTGAAATTAATCACATTATGTTCAAATATCCTAAATACCATAATTATCCCTATTCAGTATTTTATTCTACTCGATACACTTAAATCCTTATTAGTGTACCGAATTTACTCCTAATGTTAGAAATTTTTACATTTTTCATATAATTACATAAATTCAAGATTTCTATCAAATTTATTATATATCCCTATTATTTATATAATATCAATTTTTATTATAATATCTTTTATTTATTATATTTCCAATAATTATATATTATGTGTTATCACCTATTATATATATAATACACATATAATATTTCTATCATTCTAATTACCATCTCTCAATATCAATTAACATTTCAAAATGTCTAAATTCATCCCAAATAAGATTTGAACCCAATTACCTTAAATTACCAAATTAACTTAAAATGTATTATTTTTTTTCTATTACTTATTTACTACATAATTAGCCTAATAATTACATCTAACACCTAAATACTACAAGTATCATACTTTATCGGATTTCAATATCCTAAAACATATAATTATTCACTAAATCAGTAATTAACCATTTAATTACTTAATTAACCTTAAATTACCCATTTTATGCCTCATCTTAAAGCCTAAAAATTATCTAAAAATTTCAAAAATTAATTTTTGAAAACAGGCTTCATAGCACTATTCTATATCATCTAAGTAGTCTACACAAAAATTTTGGGTTCAAAACTACACTCCTAAGGTCATTTATTTCTAAATCGAAACGTGTTCGGTTTTACTTGATTTCGCTTGATTTCTTAAGGACCATATATCACGGGACATATTTTAATCAAAATAATATTTTTCCTAAAAATTACATACTAAAATATTCTAGAATAAAAAAATTCATAATTTTCTAAGAATATTTACTATTTTTATAAAATTACACAAAATTGGGCTGGAAATCGAACTCATCGATTTGGGTGGCTCCGGCCACCATCGGTAGCCATAGGTGTATCGGCCCACCTGGGCGCTGCCACCACCATGTGGTGGTGGTGGTCGTCTACTTTCAACTGCTTGTCAGGTCTAGGTTCTCCTTAGAAGCCCCAACTGCACAGATTTTTTGTGATTTTTTCTAATACCCTAATTTACTTTCAATTTTGCCTTTCTATATTTTTCTTACTCTCCAAACTGACCAAATGAGCTTTTAAAATTTTCTTACTATTTATAGAGCATTAAGGAAATTATTATGTATTAAATTGATTTGATAACTACCTTATCTTCTTCTAATTTGTCTTTTGTGTTGTTTTAATTTAATTGGCTAATTTTTTTCTTATTTTTCCCAGCTGCCATAACCCAAATCTGGATCATTCCTTATTTTTTATGATTTTATTTATTTTTTATTAATTAATTATGAATTTTCTTTACTTATTTAGTATTATTTTAGCACATTTCGCGTATTTTAAGTAATTACGCGTATTTCTATCTACATGTGAATTCATATATAGTATAAATAAACGTTCCTAAATATTATTTAGGTTATTTTATGATTTTTAATATACATATAATTTATCTCTAGTAATTCGTTAATTATTGGAATGTATTTTTCGCATTTTTTTATAAATAACGAGTAATATATTTAAAATTTGAAAATTTTATATTCTTTTATTTTATTCCTTATTTTCCTAAATTCAAACTTACGGGATCATTTTTACTAATATTTCCAGCTTTACTTTATAATTTAAGCTCGATCGGATTCTTCAGTCAATCGAAACCCCGAGTAGCTAGTTGTGGGGCTTACATAGAGCAGCCTCATCAAAGAGAACAAGATCACTATTACTCCTTAGTTCATTAGAAGATTCGGGTGATTCCTCCTCATAGCCAAGATCAAGAGTTATTACTTACTTTTTTCTGAACTCCGCAACAAATATCAACCAATTCAAGGTGTTTAATCCAAGCAACCCATGGGTGATATAAACCAAGTTAAGGACTGATAAGGCTGGTCACAAGAGGTAAATCCAAGCTTGTTGAAAGCTCAAAAACAAGGGTAGAAATACATGAGAAACACAAAAAACCTACAAGCAAACCTCAATCAACTTCGAGGATGTTATGCACCTAGGAACTACTGAAGGCTCGCGATTCAACTCGATATGACATACGAGTTAGATCAATGAGGGTGCTAACCACCTAACCTTGCTTAAGAGTTAAAATAAGAGTGAAGTGAGCAAAAAGGAATGCTTACAGAAAGAGCTAATGTAGTATATTCAATATCCGATGATAATGTGGATACATTTACAATAAGTATCTATACCCGAAATATTAGGGCAATAGCTATAAATGAAAATGACTTGAAAGGATAAAGTCTTAAATAAGTAATGTACAAAGAATAAAAAAGGGTATAAAGAGAAAATCAAGAAAAGCATTCATCTTGTACGGAAGATTCTATTATAGAGGGTGCTCAGATACGTATTGGATGACTAATGGTCATGCGCTTGGCCAAAAATAAACAAACCATATGATTAGACAAGTGACTGCCAAGCAGGATTGAGAGTTATTTCGAGGTGATGACTCTCGGCATGTTTTCAAGATGACCTATAGGTAACAGGTAACCCGAATCGTATACTAAAAAATGGAGAAAATTGAGCTTAATTATAAGGTTTTATGACAAGGTCGTTGTATGTTTAAAGAGAGAAGGGGCAAATTGTGATACCCTATGGTTATATGTCCTAAATGGATTGCGGGAGATTATTGTACTAATTTAAAAGACCACGGTGGTAAACACCTTATCAACATACGATTGTAACTTTTGGATTAAGTAGTTAAAACGAACCTATTAGTATTTATTAGCTTAGTTATTCACTACTTTTAGTATTATGTATCATAATTGAATTCTATTTCAGTAAACTCGCGAGAATAGAAATCAAGAAGGTATTAATAAATTGACTGATATAACTTTAGTGCAATCTAATTGATTCGTTGATAACACAAAGAAAATTTAAGAGAAATTTATCTCTTTAAATTTCCCCATAAAAATAACGAAAATTTTACAAACAATGAAAAGAGAACAATACAAAAAAGGACTTTACCGTCCTTCCTTTTTACAATGGATAACTAAGACCCTAAATACTAGTAAGAAAGATAACCTTAACTAATAGCATTTTTTTAGATAAACTAAACCTAACAAATAAAAAGATAAAACGCAATTGATAAAAGTCAAATCGTAATTATTGGCTAGCATCCAAATGTTAATAACATTTAGAGTCTGGATGCTAAGCAGTATTTGCTAACATCTGGACATTAACAACTTTTGGTATCTAGATGCTAGGAAGTCTTGCATTATATCTACTTTTTGCCCTCTCGGCATCTAGTGGTATCTCGTATGACATCTGGACGCTGATTGAAGAAGTCTATTGCCTCGAGTTTCAACTTTAGATCTTGATGCCTATCACATTTATACTAATATGTGGTATGACTAAGATAATTCTCACTAGAATATAGGAAAGATATTTAAGTTATATAAGTTCGTGTTTAAAGTTAGGTGAGTACATTGGATATGACCCTCTCATAGAGATATCATGTATTTAGTGTCATTAGTTCATCTATATGAACAGGTATAAATAATCCCTATACTTGAGATAGTCATATTTCTTATACATGAAATATCTAGCTTTAATGTTATTAAATACAGTTTTTTTCAAGTCTAAAAACAATACAATTATTAAGTATGGCACGAAATTTAAAGAGAATAATTATGAGCCAATGTAGAATTCATCATATTCACCTAAATATATATATACATAACTCATCACTATCTTAAATTAAAGAGCCGATATTCAAAGTTGCTTAGTTAAGATAAGAGTAACCCATAAATCACTAGTTACGGTAAGTCTTATTGAGTCTAATTATCTTGAAAACAAATAAATGGTTAAACATTGATAATATCATATGCGTTAATTTAATCAGGATATCATTATATAAAGATATTCAAATACATAGCAATTGCTTCATAATGATTTATGGTTCATAACTTTTCCATTACATAGGTGGCTAATAATTGGTATTAGACAATTACCTTAGTGTATGTCTGGACAGGCATTATTTCATGAGGGTTGCACACATTAATAGAACTCATACAAATAATATTATTGAATAGAAATTTAAGTAGGTATTAAAATCATGCTAATAATTATTCTTGGATTGAAATTGATTCAACTTGAAATAATTAAGTAGGTATTAAAATCATGCTAATAATTACTTTGGGATTGGAATTTATTTAATTCAAAACCATGAGATAATTATTATAGAGGGCTAGATTAGATTTTGGACTTTAAGCCCAATATTTAATTGGATTTGATTTTTTAGATTAAAATGATTAAGCTTATGTCTTAAAGAGTGAAGTCCATGGATATTTGGAATGATCAAAGGAGGTTTTGGAATGGTAGGTTTAGATTTGAAGTAGAGCTCATTGGATTGGCTCATCTAATGTTAACCTTCCTTGATTTAGCTCAAACACTAAGAAGGCCTTTATTAGGCCTAAGCACATAGCTTCAAAGAGAGAGCTCGTTTAGGATCTATTAGAGAAAAGGCTAATATCAGCCATTGATTGGATCTTAATTCAATGGATAAGGATGACGACCAACTTTTATGAGTATCTAACCCCCCTCTTAACTTAGATATAAGAGAACTACGCACAAATGTCATCATGTTTTCGGATTTACTACTAAAAAAGATTAAATAGTTAATTATTTAAAGAACATGACTTCGTCCATCATTAATAATAGAGCTTAATGTTACTAAGATCCTCTAAGTTTCACAATTGTGCATTTGAGTCTAATGAGACTACTTACAATTCCTCTTTTTTACCTCTCTCTTAATCAACTGTCACATACCATCCACATCATTCTCCCTTAAACCACATACAACACGTTATGTACGTAGTATATGTGTGACCATCATTTATCCTAACCATATATCGACAATTATTTTATTTGAAATTGGAAGCAACAAAAGATATAGTTGTTTATGAAAACAATGGGTTTTGAATCAAATTAATATCACATTTTATATGTAGAATGGTTTGAAATAGAATGGAATGAGTATCAGAATAACAAATCATTTTTTGTGTTTGAAAATATTCATGAAATTGAATAGAATTAAATGTGTATATAATAATAATTGTTAATGATACTCTAACTATTGAATGCCATAATTGATTTGAAAGTTAAAAAAGTAATTTTATTTAATAATTTTTTTTTTTTTTGGAAAGGGGATGGGTGAGAAGAAATCATATTCCATCCTTTCAAAGGTGAAATCAAATTCATCTCTAAAGTCGAAATCGTCAATTCCACGGAATCATAATTCTCTTTTCTAAGTGTACTTCCAAATATAAGAAAGGAAATGGAAGCTAGAATCGTAATTTCATTTCAATTTATTCCTGCATACCAAACGTAACATAAAAGACTCAAATATGCTTTTGTTTGATGGAATTGCAAACTTTTATTTTATTCTTCACCACTGCCATCTCTTGTGAATTAAATGCATTAATTGAAATTTACTTTTATCTTTTTTAAGGCTCAAAACATTTGCATATTACATCCTTTATAAGTTATTTTTAATTCAACTTACTTATCTGCATAAGAATTAAAAATACTCTTTATCACCGTACGTGTAGATACCATTATAGGAAATACATTTAGGGCCCTACGATGAACATAATTTTGTAAAAGATGAGTGAGTCTAAATTTTCACTTCAACACCATTATCAAGAGGAGAAAGACGTTTTCATTGTAAGAAAAAGACAATTTTCTTATAAGCCTTCTAATTTGTTTTATATTGTACATGAACATGAATCTTATGATGGGATTTATAGAAAGATTTTAGTTTTCTTTACACGTTCTAATATTAAAATTCCAACATGAACATGCATTGTGATTCTTTACTTCTAATTAAGTTTTATTCACTTCATATGTGCTTATAACCCAAGTTTTTGAAATTGAGAACTTTAACTTCAAAATCTTTAGAAGAACATGATTTTAAACCTTATTTTAATTTTCAACCCTTAAAAAAAATTAAAAAACACTATGACCACTTTTTATTATCTTTAAAGGGTAAAATGGTCATGTAAAGATAAAGAATACTTTTTTCGAAGATTAAGGGGTCTCTGTCGAAATGTTGCATTATAAGAACGAGGAAGTTGAATGCACATTGAGACAATATAGAGTGTATCTACAATTTACGCTTGATTTTTAAGTTTGCCACCATGAATGAGCAAGAATAGTGTAGCCAAGGTAGACCTAGGGCTGGGTCAAACCCAACCCGGACGTGCTAGGTCATGAGCTTAGGGCCATTAAACCATAACTAGCCCAATAAACGCCAGTTTCGAGTCGGTTCATGAAGGCCCACCAATTTCATTTTTTTTTCCCTCTAATCTTACTTTCCTCTTTTATTTTTTCACATTTTATTTTTGCATATTTTTTTCCCTCGAGCCATGTACCCCTTTTTTTTTTGTTTTTTTATCCTCATCTCTCTCGAGGGGCATTGTCATTTCTTTCCAATGGATCCATGTATAAAAAATTTGCATATTAACCCATCTGAATTTAAAATAAGGGAAAAAAACTTCCATGTGATAATTAACATTTGTAAAAAATTACATCACATATTGGTATTGTTTCATACATTGACAAATTGTGTTGTATAAGAGATATAATGAGGATATGCTTATTGTATTTCAAATGACGTATAAAATTATTTTTTTTTGTCATGTTATGTTAGCAATTGCCTACGTATCCGTTACACAAAATCAAACTATTGTAGTTCTAGTACAATTTTTATTTTTTCTTAAAAAAACTTTAGTTTGTTGGTTAGTTTTTATATTCAAGAAAACTCATCATGTTTACGTGATTAGCCATTTCAATTTTTTTTTTTTTTGTAAAAAATCCTATAGTAGAAACTACTTTTTATTCCAGTACTTTTAATTCACAAAATATAACCTATATTGGTAACTCCTAAATTTGAAAAAAATATCGATTATGTTTTTTTTTTAAATAAAAATTAATCTACCCTAAGTGTCAAACACATAAAATAGGGAAAAAAAATTATAAGTACTAATCACTTTGTTCTAAAGTGGATTCATGACTTCCTCTAAAGGAGTTAAAGTAATTGAAGTATTCATTTTCTTCAGGGGAAGTCCTAGTTAGCTCTTAACTTCTATTGGCTGCTTTCTACCAATCCTTATTGCAGGCTATAGCTTCTATGTTGACGGGGCTCAAAGAGGTACAATGATCATCGAGGAGAAGTCCAGCGGTACTAAATGCTTGCTTTACTACCACTATTGAGGCTAGGGCAGCGAGAACAAGTCGAGCTATGTGACATAGAATCGAATATGTTTTTCTACATAATTTCCACCACTCAAGAATGTTGAAGTCGCGGATACCAACATTGTCAGTAAACTCAAAATTAGTATTTAGATGGTGTTGTAACTTTGACTGTTGTCTTCCAAACCTATGATGCTTTAACTTTTGTGCTAATAGCTTTTCCTTCAAAAGGAGCAGTTGCTTGTTGTTGGGCGGTGGAGATGGAGTAACTGTAGCTTACCTACCATGTGTGTAAGAAAAATGCTGGAATAGCATGTTCATTTTGTCCGTTGCTTGACGAAACTCATTTGTTATGCTTATAGCATATATATTTTATGTATCAGAAATGTTATCAATAATTTGATAGTGCATATTCAAATAGTCTTAAAAAACTTCTATTTCACATCGAGGGTCTAAAACAGTAGCAATAAGATAGATAAAGGGAATTTCTCTGTAATACTGTAACTACTTCTCCGTCATCTTAACGACACACATTTGTAATATTGAGCCTTGACGCACATTAAGCAGAGCTGCAATAATGTCGATAGCCTCCATTATGAAATAATGCACACTAAGCCTGTACACTTGGGAAAAAGTATAAATAGTATTATGAAAAACTTTAAATACTTATAGTAACTTATCACAAATGTCCTAATCTCTTATATGAATTTTAGCTTCTTGCATATGATGCATGTAAAACCTACACAGCAATTCTTTATATGTAATTGTACTTTGCAACATATCATATGTTGAATTCTAACGGTGTTTTACATTTTTTTTTTAATTTTTTATACCTTTTACCATTTTCTTTGCAAAAGTCCCTTCACATTTTATGGAGAGAGAGTTTTTTTATAATAATTCTAATTGTATACCTTATTGGAGTCACTTTATATTCCAGAGCTTGTATACCTTTTTTAACACATAAATTTAAAATGTAGCATGCACATCTTATGTGGAAAAATGTTCCATCCAGATCACATTGGCAAAGATTTTGGAGTTCAATTATAGATGCAGTATTTACACTAGCATTATCAAAATTGATTGAGAATATTTTACGTAACAAATGACATTCGTCTAGAATGATAGATATTATTCTATATATTGCCTATGCTGTATGTCATTCATTAAAGAACCGAAGGGCCAACAACCTTTTATTTAGTTGCCATTTATTATCTATCTAGTAACAAGTTACTCCTATATATGAATATTCTTGCCTCCTATCGGTCCATATATTTGCACATATTTGCACATATTAATACTTGTATGTCTAAGGAGCTAAATATTGCAGCTAACTCTCTCTTACCTTTCTGATATAATTGTTGGTTGGTTTTGCCCATTGTTTTGGTATCAAACAAACACGCATTTAGGTTTAACGCCTCTTGTTTATACCAAAGACGAGACTTACACTTCCTTGACTTGAGAGAGAGACACATGTTGGTGATGTGTTGTGCCAATGCCATTTTTTGCTTCTCCACATCATACTTGAATAATGTTGAGGATTAAGAATTGCTACCATGTGCAATTTGCTGCTATGACTTATCAATACTATACTTTCCTAGATGTTTCCTTTGCAAGTGTCTTGTCAATGTACCATACCCATCGCCATTTTTCCATGCATAGTTTACAGTATAATAGTTGCATTTCGCATGTGAATTCCCACGTTCATACGCAATTTTAATGAAATGTTTCAAAAATATATCAGATTTCTCAAGTCTCGAGGGCTTACCTTGATCGCCTTGTGGCAACTCTTCAACATCATCTCTACCTGCAACCTCACTGTCGTTACCCTCTTCAAGTTCTTCCCACTGTATGGAGTTTGATACTTAAAATTAGGAGGAATTATAGGAGACTCTAACAAATTCTCAATCCATTCGCTAGTGAAGTTGTAGTAGACACTATCGTCATCGACATCAAAGGGTTGCTCATTTTGGAGTTTTTTTTTCGTTTCTCACTAGATTTTTTCTTGTTAGAAGAAGATCTATGCAAAAAATGATCCATTCGTATTGAAAAACAAAGGGGGGAAGTAGAGCACAAAGTATTACGTGTGTACAAGTTGAAAATTTTTATATTGTACGTAGTGGAAATTATGGTTTTATGAAAAATATTTTTAGTAGAGTTTAGTAGAAAATATTGTTGTAAACAAAAACAAAGTGTATTGTTCGAAGTAGACGTGTTTCTGTAGATAAGTATAGTGAACAAAAATAAACTTCAGTAGAGAAAACTTCAACTATTGTGAAAAATATTATTGCTGAAGAAATTAGTGCAAAGTGAATGATATGAGTGTAGTTTGTAGTATGATTTTTTTATGAGAGATGAATGAGTTTTGCTATCAACATATAGTTTGTGCGTTTGAGTTTAAAATTTTGAAATTAACTTTTCAAAACGTCTATTCTATTATTGTTAGAACAATTGTTGTTCTTTGATTACACATGCATATTTTCAAAACGATCTTCTCTTCTTTTTAGAATGGTCTTCTCTTTTTTGCGGAACGAAGAAAGCAATTGTGAATTTCATCTATCCATATACCGTTCGATACACTGAAAAGTTATTCTAAGCATTTGCATAATAAGTCTCGAAACAAAGCGAAGAAGACAAAAGAAAAGGATCTGTACTTGAAAGGTAAGGGATGCAGAGCAATAGGTCAAATTACAACATAAAGAAGAGTTGTCTAAAGTACATCTTGAAATTCAATTCCTTCCTTATATGTACGGTGTTCAAATTCCATGTGTTAAATGTATTCAAATTCTCCAATTCAAACAAATGTCTGACATCCTCACCAATTTTCCACAATGTGAACAGGACTTCAATCTTACATTTTCAACAAATGTCTGACGTGCATTACAATTTTCCACAAAAAAGAAAGCAAACAAAGATCACATCCAATCAAACATGCTTTTTCATTTTTTTTTTAATGACTCGGGTGAACCGGCAAGTTGAACCGCCGATTCACTACTCGAGTTGCCAACTTACCGGTTCAAGCGAGTCGACATGTTTGAGTCGTTTGGACTCGCCTAAGCTGGCGAGTCTAATTCCGGTTTGGACTCAGCCCCTACAGTTCTAAGCTGAGTTGATGAACCGCATGGCTGGTTTCGGTCTGGTTCCCAGGTCAAAACCGACTTTTCCTTAGGTCTAGGCTAAGGTAAGAATATCTACTCTATCTCATAACCTACATCTATAGACCTTGTTTGCAAACAAGCTCAAAATTATCAGTTTAGAATCAATACTTTATAAATTGTATGGGGTCTCGATTGTTTGAGAAAAACCTATTATTTCTTTTATCTTTTTTATTTTTTATTAAAGTATTATTAGCCATTCATAATGGAAATCATGACATTCAAATTAAAAAGAAATACTAAAAAACACTATGACCATTTTTTATTATCTTTAAAAGGCAAAATGTTCATACAAAGATAAATAACACTTTTTTGAAGATTTAGGGGCCATGTCTAAATGCTGCATTATAAATACAAGGAAGTTGAAAACACATTGAGGAAATATAAAGTTTATCTATAATTTATGCTTGATTTTTTAGGTTTGCTAATATGAATGAGCAAAGTGTGGTCAAGGTAAGAATATCTACTCTATCTCATAACATACGTGTGTAGGCCTTGTTTGCAAACAACCTTAGAAATATCAATTTGAAAGCGTTGCCTTCTAAAATTTATAGGTTCTCGATTATCTTGAAAAATCTTGAAAAACCTATTATTTCTTTTATGTTTTTTATTTTTGTTAAAGCATTATTAGCCATTCATGACAAAAATTGTGACATTCAAATTAAAAATCAGCATCTCTCTTAAAGGTAAACTACAACATGCAAACATAATAAACTTTGATGAAACAAGAAATAACAAATGTAAACTATAATATTAACTTACATTGGAGATGCAACACAAAAGAGACTCTAATAAAAAATAATATAAGGTATAGGATTTAAGTATTTTTAGGATAGATATGACGAAATACAATGTATTCTTTCTTGTAATTATAGCATACAAAAGTTTGTATCAAAACCTATCATGGTAAGTTGATACCCTGTAACGCCTTAGAACTTAGGATGCCACAACCTCGCTATGTGTCCTTAATTTCTACTAATACGTCAGACGTTTAGGAACCTGCAACTTGTCTTAAATTCATAAAAAAATAACATAAAATCTGCCAATTTATAAATTAACAACCTTGAATTTAAATAAGAATGAAATGACATCCATTCAAACTCCATAAAACATGAAATGACTCTAAATCATAAATTGGGGTTTCGTAGTGCCAACAACAATTAACTTATCAAACCTAGCAATAGGAGTCACAGGCGACTATAACCACATAAGTATCATCATAAACCATTATAATGAAAATAAACACAATCTCAAGTCCACCTCTACAAATAAACTATAATGCCCCAGCTCCATTATCAAAGTAGTAATAATCCCCTTGCTCATTATAGTAAAGATAACTAAGTTCGTAATTCTCAGTATAAATCTCATCATCTATCTTGTAACTTGTCCCGGCAATTGACAAATACAATCCCCATGGGGTGAGCCAAAGTCCAGTATAGGATACCATACACACGCGCATGTAACATAAGTGTCAGTCTAACACATACACAAATACTGTTATTAAATGTAATAAGTAATAGATTTAATGTTTCTTTTAGGCCCACAATCATCATAGTCTTAATATCCTGAGACTTGGGGTTACTCATAACCCTGAACAAGCAATATATATATATATACTACATAAGTATTGGTGTTAGGTACTTCCCGACACCCGAGTGCCATAAACCAACCTAAATATACATGAGTCATTTCAATATGGGACTCTATAGGAGACAGCATAGCATAAAAATCACCAAGTGTCTCACCGACACCATTAGACTTGACCAGTGGGTAGTCGAAGCTAACTACAACCAGCAACACAAATTAAGTCTAAGTTCAATTTAGTTTGGTTTATATTCACTACCCTAACACATACATTCAATAAATACGTATCCCGTACTTGAAGTTCCTATCTTAAGTTGATCTAACACTACGCGTTCTCTTGTACCTATCTAAAATATAAAAGTTAGCTTAGAATTTCATGAATCGATACTTCTTTCTCCTTAACTTCACCCTTAACTTCATACTATAGGCTTCCAAATCATATTCCATATATCCTTCCAATATCCTCTTAACATAAACATATGCAATATTGACATTTACACAAGTCCTAACATATTGTCCTATATGCACATATACAGAGCACATCGCCACTCCAATCTATGTATGCACATACATACTACTTGAAACCACAACTTTCATACATACACACACACAGAAATTCCACGATATGTATATACCCATATAAGACACGGTGTACATACACTACGCATCCCAACACCACTTCGTGACACCATTAAGATATAATTACATCACAACCGCATTACCACCACCATACTAATAGTAACTACACCTCCAATCCCAAAACTTAAAGGAATCCAAGGAGGAAAGACTGATTCTTGTTGAATTCCTCTTTCAAGAAGGCAAATCTTGATTTGGGAATTAAGGTTAAGATGAGTTCTACAAATTCTTTGGAAAGTATCTAAGTTTTGTGAGAGAGAGTTATGGTAGTCGTAAAGTACGTTTAGATAATTAAGGGAAGTGTAACTCCTCTTTTTCTTTTGGACTAAAATGCCCTTGACATTAATGTGTAATTACATACCATACCAATATTTGAAACATTTCTTATGATCATTTTGCTCTTGACACTTAATTACATGCTATAATAAAGGCTAGATATAAAAAAAATTACTTATTTGCCTTAATTCGCTCAAATTAATTAATTAATTATTTTTAACTTGGATTTTACATACTCATTTCACATGATCGTACAAAATCCAATAGATTCCAATACACTCATCTTAAAATCTACATGATTGTATAAGATTTGATAGGTTCTAGAATTTAATAGATTCGAATACTCAACCCCGAGTTACCTTTTCACTAAAAGTATAAAAATTTTGTATCAAAATCTATCATGAAGATTTATTCCCATTTCACATGGTCGAACAATATTTAATAGATTCTCAAATTCAGTAAATTCCAGCAAACCCATCTTATTAAAACCTACATGGTTATATAAGATTTTATAGGTTCAAGAATTCAGTAGATTCCAATACTCAAGGCTAAATTACTTTTTCTTTAGCCCGGCAACTATTTCTATTAAACTAAAGATTATTTTAATGAAATATGGTAGAGAAATAAAAAAGTGACACATCTTACTTCTTTCGCAAAACTTTAATAGATAAATTGAAAATTGATAGGCAATAAATTTTTCCCTTTTGTTTGCAACATTTATAGAGTATATTAAAAACACTACCTTAATTTTAGGATACCAATTTTACAATTGAAACTTGAAATTATTAAATATCGTATCTAATTTTACCATTCTTTATTAAATTCTGTGATTAAAGTTTCAAGTTATTAAGACTCATAATCAATCAAATTTTTACTAATTAAATTTACAATTATCTGTCATCTTAAGAAAGATGATATGATAGTCTTCCTTGCACAAATATTATATACCTGAAAAATTAAATGTGAAATTGTAAATTCAACGACTAAACATTCAACTAAATGTAGAATTTAATGATTTTAAATTTTATATAGAAAAATAAAAAGGTATTCAATGTTCAAATAATGATTTTTATATTGTTTCAAAAGTTGTTATGTTTTACTTTCTTTTTAGGATAGCTAGATAGAGATGTTAATATACAGCAACAATTAATATTAAGACAATTAGTCCGAATTTGAACCATTTGATAATACACGACGATTACATAAAATCTAGGAGAAACAAAAATAAGGATGAATACATAAACTCAAAATCATGAGGCCCCATTGATAAATATCAAAGTCCTTTAATAAAAGCAATTTTATCAAAGAGAATAAAGAACCGATTCTCTAAGTGAGAAAATACCCATAGAAAATTAAAAAAAAAAAAAAAGAAGAACAAAAAGAAAACTTTACCTATGCGCCTAATAAAGATGAAGTGTTAGATGTAATAGTGATAGAGATGGTGAAGTTTGATGCATACCGACCTCCGACGATGACCGATTGGTGGAAATGGTGGAATTCAGATCCAGCCAGCCATTAACATTCATCTAAATTACCAGACAGAAAATTCATTATCTGGTCTCTAATGATTTTAGCTAAACGTAGGAGTAATAACCACCGTTAGATGATTTGATTAAGATATAAACAGACTGGTATTAGCTTTACGCTGTTGTCGTTGAACATCTGAGCGTACAACTTTCGCGAACATTCTCTAAAGAACATTAAATTACCATATAGTTTCAAGTAAAGGTTAAAACACAATTACATAACTAATATAAGAATGCCATTAATTGATATCTTTAGAACACTTACCAAGAGGTTATTATATAATCTAATCGATTGAAAAGTTTAATTTATCATTTGATCATTAAAATATTTATTATATCAATTTTTATAGTTATCTTAAAAGTTAAAATGATAAATAGGACGATGTCATGAGTAAGATTTTAAAACTTTACTTATTTATAATTTGTAAAGAAAACTTTGAATAGTTTCCATCATTTATTGTGCATTTCATGGAAAAACAAATATTTATAAAAATAGCTTTTCCTCAACATTGGTTATCTTAACAAATATTTCCACCATATTTTCGCGACCATTTGGAGAAAGAAAAAAAAAAAAAAAACACTAATCCTTGGGAATCCCATAATTAGAGGCTTTCTTTTCCAATCATAAAGTAGCTTTGGACTTTCTCTTACTTCCTTTATGTTGGATTTATCACAGTTTGGAACCTAATTAAGGCCTTGATCTCACAATAATGACCCCCATTTGCTTGTATAATGCATGTCCCCGGAGACGCCAATATGAATGAGAGACAGCTCTCAAGTTTCAGTGCTTTTCTCGGATATCGGGAACCAGGCGGCTTTTAATCATTCCCCTAAATAAAAGGGGATGTCAAAGGATAATACTCGATTACTTTATTAAACACATGAAAAATTTTTCTTTCCAATTCATTTGCATCATAATTGTATCACCGGCACACTACGGGTACATAAATAAATTATCATTTATAGAAAAAACAAAAAATAAATAAAGTGTATCTCTATAAAAGCCATCTTAGATGACTTCCATAAAATTTTCTCACCAGAGTTTAAGACCCATCAAATTGATGAGTGTAATGAACTCTATAAAAAGGATAATATAATTTCACATAGAAAATGATAAAAAAATAAAATAAAATAAATAAGTACATAAAAATTTATTTATTCTAAAAACTACCGTTAGATGATCTCAATCGGATCACCATAATCTTTATTTAGACTAGATCCATAGAAGTAAATTTATGGTGGACAGAATTGTAATATAGATATTGATGATGGTGGGGATATTAAGAAAAAAAAAAAAGATATGAGGTTAATAATGGTGGATTTGTGTATACTAAGATAAAAAATAGTAGATCTATGTATTTATTACGGTGAGCAAAGGGAGAAGGTTTACACATTGATACTAGGGTTTGTTAAGGAGTTAAGAGAGAGGGAGAGAGAGAATGTGTGTGCGTACCCTAATGGTGAATTTAAGTTTATCATAATCCACAAATGCCTTTCTTACCATATTTTAATAGGGAAGATATTGTAATGCAAAAGATTATAGTATTAGAAAATGTACATATTTCCTCATAAATGCATTTAAACAATAATTCTCAATATTCCACATTTTCTTCACTTGCTTCTTGAACTTAATAGAAGCACTATTACGTTTGGCCAAAAATAGTAGTGACATTGTGATATAGCTACAGTTAATATACATTTTCATTTTCTTCACTTGCTTCTTGAATTTAATAGTAGCACCATTACGTTTGGCCAAAAATAATGGTGGCATTGTGATATAGCCACAGTTAATATGGTTTATATTGCATTCTCCTAAGTCATGATTAGTAAAATTTAATGATGCCATCATATATTATCTTTAATTGAAAAAGAGAAGAATTTTGTTATGTTAAAATTGCATAATTCAATCATGAACTGTCTAGATTCAAACACATTTTCTTTCTTTCTTTCTTTTTTTTCCTCTTCTTCTTTTTTTTTTTTTTTAAAAAAGTTATTGAAGGCAATGAGTGGCTACCCACAACCCTACAAGAGTCGTACCACCCTCATAAAGTAGTGGGTAACCACTTACCATTATGGATAGGTTGTGATCCACCATTATTTCTCGCACTTAGCTAGCCATTTGAAGGTCCTGATGGCAATCGGTCATCACCTTAAAAGGTTAAGTAAGGTTTGAGGTTTCAATATCTTTTAGTATTTACTTTGTGTTCCTTTATTGTGTTTACTGGTACAATTGCTCTAAATCTACTTAAGAGAGATTGAGTGAGAGAATGAAGCTAATTAGATTATACCTACATTCTTTAAATTGTAGTAACATGAAGGCGGTCTTGAATTTAAAACTAAATAGTGGTGATTTGAAGAGTTTTTAAGGAAAAATAGAGATGTCTCTGAAATATGTGGAAGTATCAACATAATTTGAAATCATTTGGTTAGATTAGTATATTGAGAATATAAGTCAAATTACAGGATAGGAACCTAAGATGTAGAATATCATAATAAGAGCCATTTGACAGATTTTGATTCTCTTATATTTACTCATGTGATACTTTATTATACCATATAGATAATATCTATCTAAATAGATATCAACATTTACGTCAAGATAGCATTATGCTTTGGAAGAAGCTTATATAGTTCGATAAGGAGTTTTGATTGAAAGGAAGAATCTACTTCAACTAATATGCCCTTGGGCATAACCATACATAATATGGAGAGCAAACTTAGAAATGGTGGACAATTAGCCAAAGTAGCAAGCCTTATGATGCAATTAATTAAGATAATGGGAAACATACCACATTAATATTACCTCTTAGAGAGGTGCAATGCCCCTATGTTAAAAGTAGTTAATAACTAAGTTAATAAATACTGATGGACCCATCTCAATCACATGACTAAAAAATTTTTGGTTAATTTTTAACTAGCATTAATATGTTATTTATTACTTAACCTTATATACCACTACTTAACATCTTTCACAGTTTATGTAGGACTTCATTCACATTCCACTCACATAGGTATCGTAATCTTCCTTGTTACTTACGTAACGTCCTCTCGTGAGACCCTTCCTTAAACACATAATATCTTTGTCACGAAACCTTGCAATTGGGTGTAGAATTTCTCCCTCTTAATCATGCCTACAACAGGCTCTAATAACATACCTAAGGAAAAAGTAGATAATAACCAAACTAACAAACATTGATAGACCCTTCTTAACCACTTGGCTTATAATTTTTTAGTTAGCGTTGATGTATTATTCATTACCTATCCTTATATACCATTACTTAACATTTCTTACGATTTATGTGAGACTCCATTATTACAAGAGGTGCATTGGATAAAATAAAAACCGCTCAGTAACAGCTAGGCAAGTAAGAAATGTTGGTGTGAACCAAACATATTAAACGAAGTAAGTGAGCATACCCATGAATGAAATGATCTTTATATAGGAATAAGAACTTTGAAGTTATTAATATTGTAGAATTAAAAGTAACTCTAGTCTACATTAGATGAATGAATCTCATGGAGCTTGTACTAGAGTTGGTTTCACTGCCATAACTATAGCATAATATTTTTGAGGTGTTAATGAATAAAATGTACTTCTATTTATTGATGGTATCTTCCATTTTGTCTAAGCAAAATAATTAGCCTATGACATTAGCCAATTTAGACGTTTCGATGATACCATCAAGATGATTTGTTGTTGAAGGTATCTATTCAACAGTTAGACCTATGTATTTAGTTCAACTATGCTCCTTATATTAATAGCTTTCCCTCATGTCATTAATGTTAATCCTTACTTCAATTAAAGGAATGCGAAAGGACTATGGTAACTCGATACATCACTAACTCACAAGATTTATCCTTGTCTCTCATACTAACCTTAGCTTGTTTTTGGCTAAAGCCCATATTCCTACATGAAGAGATGGTGATAGGACTTAGGGTACCGATTGAACCCAAAATGCCAAAGTCGAGCCTACTCCTTATTCGGATATCTTATTTGATTACTTATTTTTATTTGTGTTATTTAAGCTTCCATTTCTTATATTATTCCTAAATTACCCTCAAGTTATGTTGTATTTACGAGAATACCGCTAGGGCATCCTTTTAGCCTTTTTATTTACAAGTTTGCCCTTATATATAAATATAATGTATGTATAGGGTTTTAGATAGATTTATAACATTAATGAAAAACCTTTAGTGTTTTCTTTTAGAAAGACTCTTTCTTTCATTAGCTCTTATCAGTTCCTTTAGTAAGGATTATGGTAGGCAACCCTATCACTCAAATTGGTGCGTTACATCCAGCAAGCCTTAGGTCGTGTAGGATTTAGTTGATGTGCCATATCCGATTAGGTGGCTCATGGATTCGCTAAAACCCTTACTAAACCCATACTATTTTCATTCCTTCGGTAGGATTGAACCCATCCTGACAACCAGCCTTATCTATTCTTGGCTCAGTACATATCATCTTGGCATTAGAGCGGAAGTGTAACCATGTGAAGATTTCATTGTTCTTAATTTTCTGTTGTGTTATCAAGAAACCAAAACTTTTACGGCTGAATATTTGGGATTTTGATTACTTACGATTGAATCTCATTTCTTTTCATCTATATTGCAAAACTATCCTACACATAGTAAAGGGAGCCTTACACTTTGAGAAGAAAACCCCCAACACGTCGACGTCATAAGGGAATCTCTCTATACCTATTTAGAAAGGGTTTTGTACGTTGGAGTTTAATTGTGGATGCCCTTGCAGCAACCTTAGGGACTACTATTAGGACTTGGCGAAGGTGTTTAGTTAAGGTTCGTAATTGCAAAAATTAATAGCTGTGGAAATTGCAGTGATATTCGATTTGGTGCACTCAGTTTGTGTATTTGATACCCTAGTTTTCGATTTGGGTCTGTACAACTTATGCAGTAGTGCAAACCGCTGTTTAGATAGGTGCATGAAAGCTCCCATTTAGGTTTTGTTGAAAGAGTTGCAGTGGGTACTGTTTGTGTTGATTGTCTCTATTGATTTCTTGCAAGTAGTGATTGAGTAGGTAAAGTACAAAGGTGCAATCGGTGGAGTCGTGTGTCATTTGTTGAGTTAGACTAGGTTGTGCATCTCTTTAATTACTGAACTAGTGTGACTGTTGTTGAGATGAAATTGTTTAGTGAAGTGTGTTAGGTTTCTCTTGAAGTTGTTGTTGCTAGCTGTATGAAATCACTTGAAGTCTGAGCCTTATGTGTATATCCAGTAGTTTTTGGGAGCAATTATCGCATGTCTAAGTTGTTGTAAACTAAATTGTCGAGTTGTCTTGTCTAAGAAAATTATTGAACCAAGTTGTGGCCAATTGTTTAAACTTCTACGTACAGAACCCATTGAAAACTTACATTTTCGAGCTCTCCTAAATAATTTTCGAGCTAAATTGTGACCAACCTATGTTAAGTGCGTACGTAATGAACTATTGAACCGTGTTGCTCTATTTAAATCACCTGTGTTGTTGTGTATTGAATTGTAAATTGCTAATCTACTACAAGATTAACCCGACACTAAGTTGACCAAGTGTCATGTTGTTGTATATGAGTGCCAAGTTGAGGTTGTGATTGAATCGAGTTTGTGAGAAGCATAGTGAGTGTGCTAGTGTACCATTATGTATGCTGAACTAAAGTAAGGCGTGGTTTCTAGCGAATGTTGTAGTTAAATTACGTGTGTTGTCTTGTTTTTAAGGTTGTCAAAGTTGTAGAAAATTCCAAACTGAGCTATGTAGCGTAACGTAAAGTAATTCCCAAGTTGTTGAGCTTATTTAAGTTGTGAAGCTACTCGATAGTTAAACTTCTTGTGCTAACTATCTTGTCCAAGTTTGCTGTGGTGTGTGAGCTAGTGAGAGGTATCAAGATATTACATGTATTGTGCTAACCTCTCAAACGAAATTGCCAAGCTTTCGAGTTAAATTGCGGGTCCAAACTACCAAATTGAAGTTATGTTGTGTTACTATTCCTCTCTAAGCTGCCAAACTATTGCATTGTCAAGTTGATAGTTTAAGTGTCGAGCTGCCGACCTATTGCATTGCCGAGCTACCAAACTATTGCATTGCTAAGCCGATAGTTCAAGTGCCAAGCTGTCGAATTGTTGCATTGCCAAGCTAATAGTTTAAGTACCGAGCTGCTTTGAATTCCTTCTTTTCCAAGCTGAAAGTGCTTCCGAGCTACTGAAATTAATAAATTTTCGAGGTGGTATTGTCCTACTTTCAGAGTTGATCGAGCTGCTGTTGTTCCTATCTGAGTTGAACTCATGACTCTGAGCTGCTATGATCCGATGCATCGAGCTATTGAAATAGAGATGAGATGATGAACTTAAATTTTGCTGAGCTGTCGTGAACTCAATCCATTGCTGAACAATGTATATACTGAGCTAATTAGTAAGGCAAGTTGATTAAGTACTTCATCCGAGCTGATGTACTTCTTTGATCTATTGTGAATTGCTACAGTGTGAATCCGATTTGATTTAAGGCGGAATGAGCTGTTGTATGAGTGGTCAAAAGGTTTCCGAGTTGAATTATTAAGGGGTGGAGTGAACTGCTCTAAGTCATGCGTTTGTATGTTGAACTGAGGAACCTAGGCGCCGAGCCAGATGTTTGGTGTCGAGGATTGAGAAAAGAGGGAATGCTTAGTTGTTAAATTGCTAAGCTATGTTGTTTCTGAGCCTCCTAAACTGTAAGCATGTGAAATTCGTGTGTGTTATGCAATCACCATGAATGTTAAATTATTGTGTCCATATTACATCAGCTAAGCTAAACTTGGGTTAGCAATTTAATTAATGAATTGAGATATTGTATGTCTGAGCTGTTTTGTTTAGAGTGTCTACGTGCTACTGTTTTGTGACAAGTGCCAAGTTACCTGATTGTTTGAGTTTCTAAACTGTTGTACATGTGATCGAGCAATACTAAAGCCAAACTATCAGGAATAATTACCGAGTTGTGGTCATGGTTGGAAGCCGCTATCCTTGAGAAGTGAATTCCAAGCTATAGGATGTGTGTTGTAGTGGTAGTAGACAAGGACCCAATTGTTTCTTTAATTTTGGGCTATTGTAGAGACTATACTATCTACACTGTCCGAGTTATTTATTGTGAGAATGCTAAGGTGAAGTAGAAGTGCAAGGTATAGAGGCACTTAGCAACATATTGAGTTGTGTGCCGTTAAACCAAGTGAATATGGAATATGAAGTTGAACATGATTATGAATATTGTTATGAAGATGTGGTCTCATGAATTTTAGAATTTGATGGATATGGCACTTTAGATGAGTACTTAAATTGAGAATTTCGAGATAATCGGATTTTTGAAAATTATTCTTATCTCGATCATAAGAGAGCTTATGTTATAAAGAATTTGATGATTGGCTTTGCAGTTATTTGGTGGGAGAGAATGATAAATCAAAGAATTAATAGAGGAAACATTGACATCATTACATGGGACAAGATTAGACATTTGATGCGAAGAAAATTCGTATCCCAAGATCACCAAGACAAATTGTATGAGAGAAAATCCACCTATGGAGCTAATCTCTCTAAAGTGTTAGATCAGCTAAAGAAGATTGAAAAATGGCTTAAAGCGTTTGAGGATGAAATAAGACAGTAAAGGAAGGTTGAATTAGAGAGTATTGAAGGAGGTATTAAAGAGGTGGAGGTTACTGAAGAAGTGAGTAATAGAGAGGAAGAGTACCAAGTTGAGTTGAAGTTAAACCCTTATATTCCTAATGTGATTCCATTATTGACCATCCATACAAAAGAGGATGACCCTAGGTACTACTACATCTGTCTCCTACCTATTGGACTTCTTTATCTTAATCCACTGATGGGATTATCTAAGATTGGTGAAAGCCATAATAGTCTTGTACCCAGGAGATCTTATAGATTACTTCTTGACATTTATTGTGATCGTCATGATGGATATTCTTATTGAGGTTGTGTTGTGCTCCTACTTGGAAATCTTATGTTGGAAGTGCTAGAACTATATTGATAGAGAGAGGAAGAATTAAAGAGGTAGAAGTGAATAGGGGAGTAGATTGAGGCCTTACATGTTCAGATACATGATGAGTGAAAAAAAGGGGTTTCAATAAAGATTTTGGTTAATTATGCCCATGACAAGTGGAAGGAGCCAAAGGTGATGCTAGCATTAATCATAGACCCGAACTATCTTTGTATCACTCTCTTTGGTTTTTGCAGGTTGGTATTTGATCTTGGTAGAATTTGAAGTCACCAATTACCAAGTTTCAGGTTGAAACTTCTCTAAGGAAAAGGGAATGATAGGACTCAAGGTACCGACTGAACCTAAAATGCTAGAGCCGAGCTTATCTACTCTTTGCTTAGATATCTTATTTGATTACTTATTTTTATTTGTGTTATTTAGACTTCCATTTCTTGTATTATTCCTACATTACCCTCAAGTTATGTTGTATTTATGGGAATACCACCAGGGCATCCTTTTAGCCCTTTTATTTACAAGTTTGCCCTTATATATAAATAGAATGCATGTATAGGGTTTTAAACAGATTTACAACATTAATGAAAAACCCTTGAGTATTTTCTCTTAGAAAAACTCTCTCTCTCATTAGCTCTTATCAATCCCTTTATTAAGAATTATGGTAGGCAACTTTATCACTCTGACCAGTGCGTCACATTCAGCGATTCTTAGTTGTATAAGATCTAGTTGGTGCGTTATAATCGGTTAGGTAGCTCATGGATTCGCTAAAACCTCCACTAAACCCATACTATTTTTGTTCCTTCGGAAGGATCGAACCTATCCCGACGACCAGCCTTATTTGTTCTTGGCTTGGTACGTATCAGATGGTCATGCTTTTAGGCTATTGGTGTCATCATTTTGCAATTTCAAGGAACTTTTAGAGCTAATAAACTAATATTGTCTCTGTCTTACCTTATAACTTGCTTTTGATATTTATCTTAAACCAACTACAATTTGTTTCTCCCTTGTAGAGGAAATAAGTAAGTTATATATTTATTTTATCTGCTTATTGGAACTCCTTCTAGTGACATGTATTCTTTTATCATTTTTAATTAAACGATCCATTAATCTAATTTGAGGAAGAATTAAACTCTTCTCATTTCTTTTCAAGTTTTGGTTTGCTTTACATCCTTTTCACTTTAGCTTAGAGTAGATGAAACCTTCCTTCTATTTTCACTTTAGCATATGAGCTCGAGCTCCCTAATCTAGGCATGCTTTAAGCTTATCTTCTTCTTAAAGTCCTTATGTTTTTGAAACGTTAGGCTCTTTCCCTTGGTAATATATCTCAAATCCTTAGATTCAATGGCACACAAGAAACTAGCTTGAGTATTAGCTTAGGACAGGAATGGAAAAGTAATTATCATGGGTTTTAAATGGCTTAAATAGTAAAATAAATGGATATGGACGTGAATGTGACTAGACATTATGCACTAGCAAGAAACATGAGTTCGGTTGTGAAGAATAACACTAAATCAATAAAAATAGGATTCAATGTAGCCCATGATTACTAAACCAATATATGGGTTTAATAGAAAATAGAAATTACATACTAAAAACATTAAAAGTTATCAAAGAGGAAGAAGTTTCACTCAATAATTAATGAGAACTCACAAGTTTCTCAATATAAGTGAATGGAGAATAATTGATAATGATGACTAAAATTGGTTGTTGCCAAGTATAGTAAGCTAATTATATTAACATAAAACCCTAGTAGCAATGTTGTAAATATTTACAAGGCTTTGAACCTTAAAGTAGCGCTATAAAGGCAAAATGTAAATAACATCTATGTACAAAACAAAGTGAAGAAAAAAAAGCAAGCTAGTTAAATTATGCTAGGTCAGAGCAGATAGTATGAATAGGTTTAAAGTGGCTGATACGAATGCTCCAATAGGTTAGCTCCTACAATCTAAAAACAAGTTAGAGCAAGTTAGAATATGCTTCCAACTAGAGCTAAGCAAAATAACCGTTAATCAAATCAAGAACTGAAAATTCAATTTTTTTGGGTAAAATAACTGTAAACTACACCAAAAATTCAATTTTTTTGCGAACTGTTTGGTTCGATTATATATAAATGCTTCACAGTTCGGTTTAAGGAAGCAAACTAAACTGAATTGAACCATACTAATTTAAAAAAAAATTCATGCAATTTTTTTGTACTTTTTAAAATAAGTTTTTTATTAATCTTCATAGATATTATCAAAATTTTCTATCTTGTTACTTTTTATCTTATTTTTGTGTCAATTATTAAGATTTAAGTTGAATGAATTCTATTTAAAATTTTACATTTATTAAGATAAGGATGTTTAGTGAAAATTTGACATAAACAATTTGAACTGTGGACCAAACTGAATCAAATTAGTTTTAATTAGGTTTGAAAAATTTACGAATCAAACTTTATAGTTATATTCGATTTAAAAAAAAAAGACCGAACCATTATATTAAGTTCAGTTCGGTAAAGGGGACGAACTATATTGAACCAAACTGCACCCACCTTACTTCTAATAATGCGCTAGTAGGCTTGTTATTACCATCTAAGCTTCCAAATATATCAACAATCAATATGTTAGCTTAAGACCAGAATGGGGTACGTGGCCAATATGTGGAAGGAATGACACAATAGTTGGCCGAACAGAACAGAGAACACTAGAGTTGGTCTTTATGGGCTAATGTTTAGTCTTAAGAAGCTGAAAGACTTGCACTTCAAGTTGAACTCTTGAATCTAGGCTGGGTCTATGACCTCTTCCTGTCAAATGGTTGCTCGAGCTAGTTTATTCTTATTATAAGGAGTGGAGCTTAGCTGTGTAGTCCTGTCTAGGATATAGCTCAATGAGCGTTGACAGCCTTTACTCCATTAGGTTAGACCCTTATTCGATCGGTCAAGTTTAGGCTTGTTCCTTATTTCTAACTCTATGGACTTGGTTCCTTCCTTAAGTTTGGCCTTCACTTAATAGCTTAGTTCTTGATGGAAGAACTTAGCTTATTGGTTGAAGAGGTCGAATTTTGATAGCTATCACTTTACTTGGTCACAACTTTGCTTGGCAAAGTACTTCCAATCTAGTAAACTAGTTGCCAATTTTAGCCTTAAGTTTCTAGATATCATTCCATTTGAATTGAAAAATGGTAATGAAATGAATGATAGGGCTATTTTTTTTTGGAATACTATAGAAAGTGGGAAGGGACTTTACATATAGGTATAGTTGATTGATTGAGCGTCGACGCTTATTTTTAATTCTCTTCCCTTTATGGAAGTGATCATAGGTGAGAGGGTCCTTATTGACCTACATTGGTTTCCTCATGAGCGGAATACTAGAAATAGATTACATGTGGGCTTTATAGTCGCTATCCAACTTGTTTATGCAATTTATAATTATTTTTAATATATTATTCAATTGAATTTATCAAATAATATTATTTTATTAAATCAATTATTGTGGACCAATTAGATGCTCATATGTCTCATCTAATTAATATTAATGGATCTTGATAAAGAATGGATCATGTATTTGTTAAAAGATAAAATAAAAATTACTAGTAACGAGTTCCTAAAATTGCTCAAACACATTTTCTTTTTTCCTTTTGGTAATTTTCCATATTGCAAATAAATGCATTTAAAACAATATTGAGAAAAGATAAAATTATGGAACAAACACGTGTACATCACTTGTTTGTGGAAGTTAATAGTAGCGCTTATTACATACCCGTGGTGATCACGATAGGGAAATTCGAACAATCGCATCATCTACATTGTCGAATTTCAATGATATGGACCATTCATTTTTTGTATCCTATATACACTAACTATGGTTAGAGAAATATCTGTATTGCGTGATAATATTTATTCAATCATGTACAATCATTTGATAGCGCTACACACCAAATGAACCTTATGAGTATTTGTCCATATTCACTCCCCCCCCAACAACCACGTTGAAATTTTTAGTAGTTGAGTTGGAAACCATAATTACCGCAAGACTCGTTCCACACATTAAGCTATTATCTCATTTGTAGGACCATCTATTTTATCATTATATTGAGTATAATTATCTTAAATGGGAGACAATGAACTTAACGGTCTTGTTAATAAGATTATAAAAGTTTTGAAAACTAAGTATTTTTAAATGAAAGCATGATATAATATATATCACATTGGATAAATATAATAAAAAAAGTATATTTATATTCAAATAAAAAATTTAATCAAGTCTTTTGTGTATTAAGCTATTATAATCTAATAATATCATTACTAATCTCTTACTTCGTAAATTGTAACATCATTAAAAAAAAAAAAAACTTTCGAGTCTTTTGTGTTTTAGGAAAACTATAATTGAGTAATTATGATTATCCAAAATACGGTTAAGTCGGTTTGTATATTAGGCTATGATGTTCTGACGCTTCTATTATGGACTGCATGAAGCTTCAAACACTTCATTCGACACAATCGGCATCCAGTAGGATTCCCCACAATAGGCATGCTAATATTATTTACCGATGTTGAGAACCGCTTTAAGGAGGAGTAAGCCGCCAATTTTGATCTCTTTTATTTATTATTTCATCGTACGTAATTTTCTAGATACGAAAATAAACTATTATTACTATTATTATTATTATTATTATTATTATTGTCGCCTATCAGTCTATAGACCTAATAATTTGTATTGATATTGGCCTTTTCTAGTTGGTTCTGGAACATTTAAAGTGAATACTTCTATTGTTTGTAATTGTTTAAGAAATTGCACCAATAAAATATGAATGGATATATTTAATTACGTAGGATATACCAACACATATCATATGTTTCTTATCCCGTGTCAAAGGTATGTATGCCCTGTCCTATTGTCCGTTGATATTGCCTTGTTAAATGTTATTGTCAATGTGCCCATTTCTTTACATAATAGATTTTAAATAAGTCGTTTAAACTTTTTATATTAGTATCCTCATAATAAATCCTTTAGTGTTTTTTCCACATTTTCGGGCCATAAACATAGAGACGCTACTCGATTTATGATGCTAATATAAATGACTTTAACGATTGACTTTACACAAAGAGTACTTGGATTGAATTTTAATATACAAAATAAGTATTTAATTGAATTTAAATACACACATAAAGCATCTCTAATATATTTATTCACATTCTATATTCATATTACATGCTTTATTTGCACTCAACAAAAGCGAATGAATATATTAAAATTGCTATCATATAGTTGATTTTCTTAATGGACATCATGCTAAGATTCTAAATGGATATCAAAACCCGTCGTAACTCAAACACTGGTTCTTAATGATATGAAATAAATCATGTTCGATTTCTTTATTTTTTAATAGTTGTAATAGTAGTTGGAGTAAGGAAAAAAACAAAAAAAAGACTGTAAATTGCTTTTCTCTTTTTCAATTAATTAAGTAATGATATTATTAGGCTTAAATCAAAGTTAACAAATACAAGTTTAGGTTAAAATTACATACCAACAATTACAAAAAGCGGCAAGAGTTTTTCTTTTTGGCTTGATGCTAGGGATTTCTTGGTTCAAAAGAAATCAATCTTTATTCCAACCGGATCCAATAAGTTCGGATTCTTAGCAGGTTATATGAAAACCGACTCATGAACATTGCGGTTTGCTAAAAGGAGATAAAAAAATTCCACAAAGTGGATCATCTTGCTCCAAGATAGTCCAATTGAATTCATACGAGACTCCGAACAGGTATGGAATATACTTTTTTTTTTTTTTTTCAGAAATGTACCGATTTATTAATAAAAATAAGTGTAGATCTAAGAAAAAGAAAAATAAACAGTAAAAAGTTCTTAACATTTAAAAATATCCAGCATGTAAATAATTTTATTACGTTATAAATAAATATAAATTATATTCTAATATTTTTATTAACTCTGATTTGATTCCGATTTGATTCTCTCGATCTTTTATCTCTTTTTATTTCTAGTTCAATCTTTCGATCCAAATAACATTGTCTTCTTGAAATAGTGGTTGATTATCATCTCCTAAAAGGTGGATAAGAGATGGAGTTTGATGTGATATTTTTAAAAGGATAAGTTATTACAATACAATTAAACAATAGTAAAAGAAAGCAAAAGTTGGCAAAGAGAAATGAGCAACATAATAACTCATGTAAATAACACTAGATGAACTTGAAGTAAAAAACCAAGGGAGTGGAACAGTAAATTCAATGTATTGAGAATAGCAACATTTCTTGTATAATAATGGACTCTTTGCCATGTACAAACCTTATATAAGTTTAGCCCATAAAAACCTAGGATGCATACCGCCTATGAAAAACTTCCATAATTGCATGAGGCCTTTTTTTTTTTTTTTTCCTTTC
The DNA here is from genome assembly GCA_024138015.1 of Lumnitzera littorea. Taxonomy (NCBI): domain Eukaryota; kingdom Viridiplantae; phylum Streptophyta; class Magnoliopsida; order Myrtales; family Combretaceae; genus Lumnitzera; species Lumnitzera littorea. The sequence continues at coordinate 15,945,964 of JAMXBB010000012.1, forward strand.
TTTGGAAACGAAGAGCCCAGCTGCCATTAAATCTGATGGAAGGATGTCACTACTGGTAATTTAATAAAAATAAAAAGTTAAAGAGAAAGTGAAATAAGAATAAAGGAAAAATAAAAAGAAAATTAAAACAAAAACAAAACGTATGGAAAAAATTTCTCAAAAAGAAAATAAAAAATCCTGCTTCTTGACAAAGCACCACCCTCCTCACCCTACCCTCCATTGTTGTCATTGACATCCGACCTTTATTATCGAGATTAGAATCTTAAACTCCATGTTCTTGTAAAATCTCCTATTTTTAGCTTAGGCATGGCTTTTTCTTTCCTTTTGTTTTTTGTTTCTTTTTTTTTTTGTTCTTGAATGGGTATGATAGAAAGAGATTATGTATTTTATTTAATGGAAACTGTGCTTGTAATAATTGTAATGGGTTTAATGCAAAAATGGAAGAGGGCAACACATAAAAAAAAAAAAAAAAAAAGAGAACAGTGTCTTACAGATTTCATTCTAATGCCTAACTTAGCTTTCTTTTTCTTAGGCATTGCCTCGGATTAATCCACTAGAACTCTCGAAATTTTTCAATTTCAAAAACATGCTCCATGTGAGAAAGGTGAATGAGCCAAAGGAATATCTAGTTCAACAGACTTTTGATTTATTTTGGCAATGATTTTATTCTTATGGTAGCGTAGGGTTGCTAAAAGTCGAGTTTTATATCTCTATAGGGTACATTTGTAAAAATAGTACGAAAATAAGGTATTCGAGAAAAAATTTATAGGAGTGCTTGCGCATACTTTCAATACAAAAATCAATTAATAAGGAAGGTGTGATTCAAGAGTATACCTTCTTAATAAAACTAAAGATGCAAACATGTCATGTGCTTTCAATTTCCCTATTTAAACCCCAAATTCTGTATTCCCCCCTCATTATTATATCTTTTAGTTTCCAAAAGCTCTCAAACCCTCTAATTTCCTCTCTTTGGGCAATAGTGTGACTCTATTTTTCTCGACTAATATGTAACACTCGGCCATCTTTTATTCTACAATTATTTTTTAATATACAAATTATATTGTTAATAGGGTAATATTTGTATTATCAATATAAATTGTAGTTAGATGATAATTTTTTAGTGTTTATATTTTTTTAATATGCATGTTGTATTTTGTACTTAATTCATATGGTAGTATATAGTTATATAAATTGTAATGGTTACATAAAAAAATAGGGATGCGACTTGTAAATTGTAGGTGATTTTACTTATGTATTAGTAAAGTACGCTTGTACTTACAATCGTATTATGTGATAAAACACCCTACTGAGAAGTAAAATTGTGTGGGTGCGATTGTATTTATAGTATATGATGAGATGCCCCAACTGCGAAGTAAAATTGTATGGGTACAATAAGATACCCTATCGAGAAGTGAAGTCGTATAGGTGCTTGAATTTATAATATGTGATGAGACACCCCATCGAGAAGTAAAATCATGTAGGTGCTTCCATTTATGGTACATAACGAGAAGTCTTATCGAGAAGTTAAATTGTGTGGGTACGATGAGAAGCCCTATCGAGAAGTAGAGTCGTATGGAACCATCAATGATTGGTGAACCCGCGGATCCATTTGCAACTCCTTTGTAAGACGTCCTACCGAAAAGTGAAATAGTATGGATGCTACAAACTGTCCAAAATTGTATGGGCTTTATTGATTTTGTGATTGATGGATAAACAGGTTATTAATGGTTGATTATGTGAAGATAATTATATATGCAGAAGGGAACATAGTTAATGGAAGTAACTGTCTACAATATGATAGGGATTCGGTAAAAAAGTTGAAGGTGAGAAAGGATTCCAACTTCAATCATTTCCTTTAATGGATTTATGCGAGTATCGGGGTTGATCCTAATAGGGTTGAACCTGTTCACTGATACCCTTCTTATTATGAGAGAGGTGTTCTATACACTTTGATGGCTATTACGAACTATGACGATGTGGAAAACTTAATTAAAATGGTTGACACATTCGGAGAAAACCGGATACAGGAGATATATGTTAGGGCTTTCGGTCAGTCAAGTAGGAGTATTGTCCAAAACACCTTCCAATAACCCTCTACCTCATGTACAGCAAACCAATGAAAACTACCCTATGTACGATAGAGGGAAACTTTTCTAGTGGATAAGCTCACGTTTAGAGAAGGTGGTGTGAATGAAGAAATCAATGAAAAGATACTTGATGTAGAGATAGGGTTAATCTTATAAGATGAGCTAGGCTACAACCCTGATGAAGAGTTGATTTCCCATAGGACCTGAAAGAGATGTTGAGAGGGAATAAGTGGGGGTTGAATTTGAGTTAGATGAAGAAATTGAAGAAGTGGAAAACACTGTAGATTACGCAACCATGTTAGAATATATATTGACTAGTGTTCCATCTGTACCTCAATTTACTACTAGCTAGGAGATTGGGATGGCTTCTCAATACAATCAAACTGGGATAATGACATCTTAAGCTAGAGATCTAGTTCCACATATGAACATTGGTGGTGGCAATGGTTATGTGGCATTCAAAGAGAACATGGATGCAGAGAGTGGTAACCAGGTTTATGGCATGAATTTATTTGTCAAACAACGCTTTAACATGAAGGATGAGCTTATTGACACCATCAAAAGATATCGCATCAATCACCATTGTGATTACCACATTGACGAATCAAAATTGCACCTGTAGGCCATTCATTGCATGGAGAAGGATAGCGGATGTAAGTAGAGGTCATAGGCATCATATAAAATGTTAATAAGGCTATTTGTTATAACAATTGTCGAGGGTCTATGCACATGTATCAACCCTAATGTGATGTTAGATAACAGACAGATCGACAGTAGACTTATGGCTAATTGCTTCATCAATAATGTTAGGGAGAATCCTAATATAAAGACCTACAGATGACTCGAGATGATGCGTATTGCGGGCAATGGATCTCGGAAGGAAAGATAGGTATTCGAGGTTCAAGAGGAGTATGAAGAATAGGGAGTAAAACATGGGTTTTGAGTGTGAATGTGTATGAATATCATGCACCAATACATAAACACAATCAGAAGTTTGAGCTCGAAATAGGGTTCGATATAACTCACAAATACTAAATGTCACTCAAGATTCAAATGAATGTTAGATGCAACTCACTAACCAGTTCAAATGAATGGTTTACCACAATCTTAAGGTTAAGATTGATAAGAATGGGTGAAAGATTAAAAAGTTTAATCAACACTTAATAATCTGGTAAATGCAAGCTCTACTAAGTTAAGTATAGCCTTACTCGAAAAAGGAAAGTTTCACTCTCTGTATGGGGAATATTCTTCACTATGTCTATATATTCTCTGTATAATTACAAATATTGCTATTTATAGTAAGTTGTAAACCCTAGTAACAAGACTGTAAATAATGTACAAGGTCTTAAACCCTAAAAACTTGGGCCTATAAATAAAATAAAGGAAAACATGTATAAGAATATAAAGCTATGTGTTTTACAAGGGAAGTCGACATGTAGTTACTTGGCATATCCTAAAAGGAGTAGTATCCAAATCGGATGGGGTCGATAGTTGAATGTACGGGTTTAGGAAGGAATCCTTAAAGTCTCGTGTGGCATGGTCGAGACACTAAAAAGGTCGGCCCATAATTGCTGAGTTTTAAAGTTAGTTGGCACTAGTTTCTTTGTGACATTTCGTACCAAGTAGATCCCACTCTCGGTAACGTAGTCTCTTAGCTACTTGGTTGACGATAAACTTGTTACTGAGTGGTTATTTTTCTTCCTCTCGTCCTTCTGGCTTTAGCTTGGCCTTGGCTTTGGACAGGCCTACCTCAGCATAGATGTAGTCGGAGGATGATTCCCATTACAACAGGTATGTAGTTTTGTAATGTTTTATTCCGTATTTGTTCTTGAATAAAAATATACATGTTATTAATATACTTTCCTTACAAATGCTTTGTAAGTCGTGTAGGAGCCATACACGAATGATCTTATCGATCTCTTACCTTCATTCTGTAGTGCCAATCGAGCTATTTAGATGGTTAGGTTGCCATTAATTTGCTTCCAAATTGTGGAGTTTCACTTCCCCGACCGTATCATACGATAATTTAGAGGATTCTAGACGATACCGATGGATGTCAACACTACTAAGGAGTTGCACTACATCGACCTTAAGGGGAGGATGGATATAGTTTGGTCGGTTGTGTATCAAGGTTATATATTGACTTTGGTAGACTACCATATGTGGGTTGTTCATCCTTAGGGATTAGGGGGTGTTAACCTGGCTTATTAGGACTGGTATAGAGAGCACATATGTTGTAACATTACCCATCATGGGGTGGTGATGGGACACTTGATAAGCATACTTCTACTTATCTTATCATTTTCTGCAAAGCATAGTGGATGATTGTATCTTTAATCGATTGATGAAATACAGGCAAATACTTTACATCAATCGAGGTTAGTAGATGATTTAAGTACTGCACATCATATCATCGACAGTAGCCTTCATCATCTTAAGGAGCACAGCCGGTTGATATTGTTTCTCGAACAGTTAGTTGATTCAGACCTAGTACCTACCCCTCGCCTATGTGCAAAAGCTAGAGTTCGTATGAAAGGACATTGACTAAGACTAGCACATGGTTAGAGACAATGAGATAATGATATGGCATCGGGATCTTACCATTCCATTGACTTGAGCAAGATTGGCAGCAATGCACCATCCATTGATGCCTCAAATTTCGCCCCAACTCATTCTACACTTTAAGTGCTCATGGTTAGATCTATCCATAGCAAACACTGCCAGCTCTTCGTAAGTAGTGTACTAGTTAGCCTTAAACTTCAAACATGGGTGAAGGTGTCACCCAACTATCACTATCACCACCTACTCTAGTTTCTCCTAAGGAGTTGAGCCATACTTATCCTCAACCGTCAAAGCCTTAACCATCTAAGGGAACATCAAGTTGTAGGCCGTCATTAGTTGCTTGCTTCTGAAAACAACTTACAAGATCCAAGAAGAAGTAATTGTAAATAACCACCTTTGTATTATCTAGTTGGATGATTATGTATTCTTAACATCTAGTATTCATTCTGTGAATGTTTTTTGTAAATGATGTTTCATATTAGATTGCTATTCACTTAGTACTGATCGTTGATTGTAAATATACTTTGTATATATTATATCTGCTTTCACAGCTTTAGTTGTATTAGGTAGTTTACTAAACTATTTTAGTTGACTTGTTACGAGAATACTTTCCATAAGCAATAAATTCAATGAAAAAAAGCATTGACATTCCTAACTCATAGGACTAATTTGATATGATATTACACCATTCTCAAAAGAACGAATATAAGACAGATTGAATATTGTTTGATTAGTTGCCACTTTGAGGAGCCATAGTAGTTCCCCCCTTAAACCGCTTAGATCCTACGAGTGAATGAATAAACAGTCTTATATAAAACAAATGCTATAAATATTGGGTTACACTGAAGGTACATGGCATGTTTGTGCCATCAGTGTAATTAAGAAGACGAGATTTATGCGTGCGCCTTCTTTAATAAAGAAGGTGCATACATAAATCACGCCTTTTTTTTTTTTTATTAAGAAAGGCGTATTCTTGGATCACGCCTTCTTTGTTAATTGATTTTTGTATAGGCGTACCTTCATTACACCACTTCTGTAAATTATTTTATTTACTCATTATTTTTACAAATATGCCCTATAGGGATACAAAACTCCAAGTGCCTGTTTTTAAGTTGGTGATGGCCGACGGGGTAAGGGCAATGGTGAAATTAGCAATGGTAAGTGATAAAGCTTCACCAGTAGGAATAAAGCATCTTTAGATGACAAGTACACAAATATTCATAATATATAGAATATAGATAAAAATTCATGATAAAGAGTAATTTAAGAAAAGAAAAACTATTTATGTTTTCATAAGTTAGAATTTTGGAAATGGATCTAATGTATTGTTAAAGTTAAAAAATTTAATATTTGAGATTATTTTAATTTTTAAAATATTTTATGATATTATCATGATGTCATATTTTTTCTTCTAATTATTTTGACCATTGTTTATACCATATAATATTTAAAGAAGATGATTTTAATAAACTATAGACAAAGTAGCTTTTGAGATCTAAATCATAGAATATTTGTGTGTTACTTATATATTTACATAGCGTGGCATTTTATTTTTGTTTTTTTTTTTAATTTTTTATTGTTATTTAATTACTTATGTGGCCTCTATAAATTTGCACATAAAAAAAGTGGGTTTTAATATTTGTCATGGGAGAAAATACTCAACTTAAACGGTTAATATATTGGGATAATTTAAATTTTTCCTTTTTTGGAATAGTTCACATAATTTGCTTTATTTTCAATTGTATTTTAAAACCTAGAATTAACTTAAATTTAATAAAAATTGATATATACTTAATGCTCAATTTGTTTTGGACTAAACTCGAAAGTTTATTAGACTAAATAAATTAAAACCTAAAACTTAAATCACTTGAATAATTTGAGTATAACTCGACTTATCTTCTAGATTGAATTATATATTTTATTCAATAAAATGAAAAATAATTTATTTATTTTTAATTGAAAGGGATAAAATAAAAATGGAAAAGGAAAGTTATACTTGAATTTAACATCATTAGAATATCCAATGAAGTTGATATCAACTTTTTTTTTTCTATAAATGAATTTTATTGTATGTAATTAGTAGAATTCAGTTTGTACTATTATTTATAATCAAATATGAATAATATTCCTACAATTTTACTCATCTAGTTCATTGTTCAATTTATTCCAACTAAAATTTGATTTGATTTTGATAATAATAAAATTTTACATAGATGATATTTTGATTATTATCTAAACTTTGAGTATTCTTCCATTTTACATTTTAAATTTGAAAATGTGCTTCTTGGTTAGATTTTTAACACATCAAATGTACTATATCATCCCCTATATTATTTATATGTATATTCTTTGATTAATAAGTATTTGTCAAGATACTTTTTTATGAGTAAAGAAATGAGTTAATTTAATATGATATTTAATAATATTAAACTTCGATTGCAAAACCATAAAACCGGAGAAGTTCAGGTTTGTTTTCCGGTTTTTATCCTAAAATTTTACTGAAACTGCCATTAGAACATACTTAGTTTTTAGTGAGTACTAAATTACTAATAGGGAGAAGGGCCGATTCACTAAAGGCGATATGTGGCTTTACCAATTTCTCAGTCCGACCAACCCAACCCCAACAATAACATTCCACTTTCTCTCTCTTGAAAATACAACATAAACACAAAAACATAAAACGTAGAATAGAGTGTGGTGTGGAAACAACATTGATCGTCGCTTTCTCTCTCAACACATCTTGGATTTGGCCTCTTTTTAGCAGTTCCAGGTGAATCTTTCGTCAAGTTGTTATTTTTTTTCATCTGGGTATTGTACAGTACTCACGAATCTCTATTAAGTTTTGATCTTTTCTTTTTTTTTTTTTTTCCTTTTTTTTTTTTCAATGATAGGTTTGATTCCCTGAACTAAAGAAAAGAAAAGAAAAAAGGTTCTTCTTCTGCATTGTGTTTTTAATCAGGTTCTTTCCTTTTTCTTCTTGCAGGTTTAATCAAGCTGATTCTGGGTACCTTTTGAAGAAGCAAATAAGTGGTAACATAATGGATATTTTGTTTTTTCTTAATTGTGATGAATTGTTGTCTATTGATGCTGTTAGCGACTTTGACTCAATTTCAGTTTGTTTGTTTTTTTTTAAAAATTTTTTTACATGATTTTGTTTAAGAGCTCTACCTGTCTGTTTCTGCGGTGTCTCTATGTGCGCGCGCGCGTGTGCATATGTATGACATTTTTGTACCTCAAGTTCACATTTTGACATGAGTATTGAATCATATAAATTGCCATAAATACATAAATATGTGTGTGTATATGTGCTACAGATTGGATGACGGTAGTTGGTCCAGCCATCTTCTGGATCATCAATCTCCATGTAGTCGATCTCTGGAAGTGGTCTTGGTGTGATTATTTCCAGAAGGTCGTTTCATTTCTTAAGTACTTGGAACCAAGGTTTCCATCGCCAGATGGGCTCCTTGTCCATGTTTTCTTCAATCATAAGCTGCAATCTATGGAGAATCTTTATTTATATATGGCAGCATGCGATTTAAGGAGCACAAATTATTAAACCTTATGTGGATGGGGAAACCTTGTCCAAGTATCTGAATCTTAATCGCCTGGCCAACCTTGGGGTTTAGTTGCCATATTTGCTTTTGTGATGCTCTTAGGTCTCTTTTACCCTCTTTGGGTAAATATCACTGTCCTTTGTATTTTCAGGTGATTTTCAGTGGAACTCCTGCAAGTGTCAATGTGATTGCATGTGAAAGCTAGCCTGCAGGGTGCTTCTTGACAGATGTCAGAAGAGACACATATACATCAAGACTTTGAGGCTTTGAGTGTCTCAAAAAGGTTGGTGAGGAGTGTTAGCCAAAAACTGAAGAAGAAAACTGTCAGAGTTGAAGATGAAGATGATAATACAATTGGGGTCTCTTTGAGATGTCTTATGTTATATGGTCGAGGTGGAGGCTGTAAAGTGGGTGCAGATAATGGGGAAGAGTATGGTGACCCGAATAGCAGGAGAAGGTCAAGTGCCAGTGAAGAAGGCAGAGGATACATTACTATATGCGGGTCTGAAGAAACTTCTGTGGACTGCTTTTCCTATGCTGTGAAAGAAAGGTTCTGGAAGAAAAATAGCAGAAAGTTAATAGAGCTTGAGGATCCAGTACGCAACAGCAGAATGCATGTTTTTCTTCCAGATGACATTCTGGAAATGTGCTTGGTTAGGTTGCCAATGATCAGTCTCATGAATGCTCGTCTAGTATGCAAGAAATGGAGATATCTGACTTCTACACCTCGATTTCTTCAAATGAGAAGAGATGGCTCTCATCAAAGTCCATGGTTGTTTTTGTTTGGTACAGTTAAAGATGGATATTGCTCTGCTGAAGTACATGCACTAGATGTCTCTCAAAACCAGTGGCATAAGATTGAGCTTGATGTTTTGAAAGGAAGGTTTATGTTCTCTGTTGCCACCATCTTGGATGAAGTTTACATTGTTGGGGGTTGCTCGAGTTTGACAAATTTTGGCAGGGTCGACAGGAGCTCTTTCAAGACACACAAAGGGGTCCTGGTGTTTAGCCCACTAACTAAATCTTGGCGTAAAGCTGCTTCTATGAAATATGCAAGATCAATGCCTATATTAGGTACTTCAGAGGTCCATTCAGACTTCTCTGTGGCACAGAGTCTTCAAATCCGGCAAGAAAGGCGTTATTCAAGGTCCCGGCTTGGTGGTGTGTCAGATGTTTATGAGGATCCTCACAGGCTCTCCCTAAGGCGACAACAGAGGAGTACATATGATGAAAATGATTATTCATTATTGCCAGGAAGAAAGCCACACAAATCAGTCCGCCAAAAGATTGATCAGTCAGGCACAAAGGTCTGTAGGAGGTTTGTGCTTATTGCTGTTGGAGGTCTTGGATCGTGGGATGAACCCCTCGATTCTGGAGAAGTTTATGACTCCTTTACTAATAAGTGGACAGATATTCAAAGGTTGCCAGTGGATTTTGGCATTGCTTGTTCTGGGGTGGTGTGTAATGGAATCTTCTACGTTTACTCTGAGGCTGACAAGCTTGCAGGATATGACATAGAACGAGGATATTGGATTGGAATACAGACAACTCCCTTTCCTCCGCGTGTTCATGAATATTACCCTAAACTTGTTTCTTGTAATGGCCGCCTCTTCATGCTGTCTGTCTCTTGGTGTGAGGGGGACGGTCAGATAGGTCAGCGAAACAAGGCTGTGAGAAAATTATGGGAGCTAGATCTCATGTATCTTAACTGGAGTGAAGTTTCTGTGCATCCTGATGCCCCAATGGACTGGAATGCTACATTTGTAGCAGATAGAAATTACATATTCGGTCTTGAAATGTTTAAGATTTTTGGTCAAGTCTTGGATTTTATGACTGTGTGCGATGTGTCTAATAAAGAGGCAAACTGGCACCATGTATCTCGGAACCAAATGGTGCAGGAATTGGATGCTTCTTCGTGCATGACCAAGTCTCTAGCTGTGGTTTATTTTTAAGATTTTCGGAAGAAAATGCTATTCCAACCAGTAGGTTTTGGTTTTATTTAATGTCAAGGATAGGCTATTGAATGCACATTGCAACATCTGGGTCCTGTATTTAATTCTTTGGTGACTATTCGGTATTTAGGTGGCTGCAACTTGTATTTCTGAGCCCCACTTCCTTATAGGTATGTTTCTCATTCTGATCTTCATTGGGTGGCACGGCTTGTCAATGTAGCTTCTGATGTATATGCTCTACCATTGGATTATAATGTCGATCCCGTTTTGTGAACATTATACGCATGCTCTGATTATGATGCTCTATTCTGGAAATATCATACCAACTGAAAGTACTAGATGCATGTTTAAACTGCAATGGTGCAATGGTCTATCAAGTTATAGTATGATATCCCCATTATTTTGTGCAAATTGCTCTACGCTCTCTAAAGAACCAAGGCTATGACTTCATTGTGGGAAGTTATTAGATCTTCTAGCTTTGTGTTGGATCCATATTCATGTCAATCAAGGTATTTTTTGCTAGTTCCCAACCTCCTTTACCCAGTATTCAGACCGGTTATCAAGGTTGATAGGGTGTAATGGCAAAACGGTATCCACATAGCCGAGCCTATCTAGTTGGAACTAAACTTGTGCGGTTATGTTGTTATATGAGAAACTTATGGCCACTTTTGGTCCCCAGAGAAACTCCCAATATGATCTGGTTGCAATCAAGATTCGCAGGTTCTATGTGAGCGAGAGCATGGGCAATTGTAATAGCTATGTGCTTTGCATTTACCTTTTCTTGTCCCTCAACTTGATGATAGAGTGATCTGAACTAGGCCTTAGTTAGGACATAGGATATTGAACAGGGACAGTGAACTTCATTCTTAAATTATCGAAAGGGAAAGATGCATTGTAAGTATTTAATTTTCTTTCTTTTTTTTTTTTGTTTTATGATCTATATTTCGAAAATTTTCATTTCAAGACCTAAGTTTTCCAAAGCAGTTAAAAATAGAATTTCTGTTACTCTCTATAAAGCTTAAATCTTGAAATTGAAAGAAAAAAAAAAGAAGAAGAAGAAGAAAGTCCTGAAATGAAACAATTGAATGGCATTTGCTTTTTTTTTTTTTTTTTTGAAAAAAAATTTTAGGACATTTGTTTTTATTCTTTTTATTTCAAAACCTAATTTTTAACAGTACATGCAGTCTGCAGTGTGACGGACCGTGACAGGAGTCATTTTGACTCATTTTTAAGAATGTAGGTCTTGAAATGAAAAGATAAATAAAATAAGAGGAAATAAAACATAGGTTCTGAAACCAAAGAGTAAAGAAAACATAAATCCTTATAACGTAATTTTTTTCCAACATTTCAAATTTAATTTACACGAATTATGAAATACCAAATTAACCCGTCGATAATATATATAGACATAGAGGAATACGAATATGTATAATGAAACTTAATTATCCAGCATAAGAATATCAGACGCTGATATATCACTAAATCGTGAAGGAGATCTTGAGCATGAAGAGTGGTGTTTGGTTGACCTGTTCAAGCAAGACAGACAAACACAGCCGTCTGCAGTTGTCTTGAGACGTAGGTAAGAAGATATGGTCCTTGACTCGGGTGGGTCTTGTGATGAGATAAATATTTTGCAGTAGAATTAAGTGCTGTTTGCTTGAAATGGAAAAATACATAACATAGATTCTCTGACTCTCGTGCATTCCCTTGACTTAAAGCGAAAGTTGATATTTCATCCACTACTACAAAAAAACATTCTCTGTTCCCCGCATTTTCGGGCATTGACAAAAAGGGTCCGTTAATAGATATTATTGAGTTAGTTTTTAAAGTTTTAGATATTGTTTGGTGTAATGTTTGATTTATAATTTGAGCTAAGTTACAGGATAAAATTGGATTTGAAAGATTGAATAAAATACTTAAAATTTGTCATATTTAAAATATGATAGAAATGTTGGATTTCTTTGAATAAAAGTATAAGTATTGAGCATATAAATATTATGTATTATTGAGAGTATAAATATTAGATAATATTTAAATTTTATAATTTTTAAATTATGTAAACATATAATTAAATAAATATTATAAAATATTGAGTGTATAAATATTAAAATAGAATATTGAGTTTATTTTTATATATCAAATAAAGGTATCATATTTGTCTAGTACTGTGCAAGCTAAATATGGTATAATAATACTGTATTATTCTATATTCTTTATACTTGTATTGTTTAATTCTCTTTATTTTATTCAATTTTAGCAACCAAATGTTACCTTATGCTGAATAACTTTCATGTTTTACAATAAATCAATACACATTTTGTGAAAATGTAAATGTATAGAAATATAAAAAAAATTCTTCATTTGATCTTTAAATACACGTTCTCAACACATATATTAACATTTTTTTAAAGAAAAACTGTTTTTTGAACATGAAAATGATGAAAATATTACGTTTAAGAAAATCTCCAAAATAATAACACACCGATTAAAAAGAAAATCCATGAATACTTGAAATCGTATCATCAACTCACAATTTGAAATTACGATAGAGATTGTTTCATCACGACACAATTTCAAGAAAATCACCAAAATGATGTATTGACCTCATGATTTCATGTCATCAATTGAAAAACAACTATTAGCTGCAAATTTTTGGAGGGTCATGTGTGCACAGTTCACACTGCATTGCAGATTCCTTCATCAACCGTTCTTTGGTCTGAAAATGCACCTAGTTCAGCCATTGCACTATCCTTAACACAAAAGTAGTGGATGTCTTGATAGTATTGACAGTCAAAGGAAAAACTGATTATGTTAAGGTAATAAATTTGGGAAATCTTAAATATAGTTGTTACCTTAGATATTTTCTCATTCATATATTGTGATATTGTGAGGAGGTCTAAGGTTTGAGTCTCTTCTCCATCAACCTCCCTTTTTTTCTTTTTTTCTCTTCTTCTAAATATTATCACTTAAATCGTATCTTAAACTAACAATGTTATTGTACTTTAAAATTGTGAATTTAAAATACAATTTTAGATATTTTGTTTTTCTTTTTCTTTATCAATGAAATCGTCTTTTAAACTCATAGTTCAAGAAAATATGAAATTTTATGTTGACTACACAGTTTCAGTAAGACACAACATTTTTATCCTTTTCACGGCTCAAGAAAGTCCTTTCCTGAAATGTTGTGCATTCATGTTTCACCTTAAAAAACCTTAAGATGTATTTGACTTTGGGAAAAGGAAAAAAATGCAATGTAAAAAATAAAAATAATATGGCTATGGTAATATTTTAAAATTGTGACACCTCAAATCATGTCTTGAATTCACAATTTTGATTTGCATTGAAATCGAGACTCTAAATCACAATTTTAAAGTAAAGACACAATTTCAATGAAACACGAGTTTAACTTACTAGAAATTGCAACTACTATAAGCTATTTTCTATAATTTTTATTATTTCTGCAAAAACCAATTTCTATCTTAGAATGATTTGTACAGCGGGATTATTACGACTTTATCGTTTCGGGGCGTGATAGAGGTTAAACGCTAAAAGGAGAAGGAAAAGGAGAAAGGATTTGTGGAGGACTACCTAGGTGGGAGGGCGTCAAACCAAGCTAATGGAGAAGGCTCTAACAATAAAAAGCACCCCTTGCCTCTACTGATATACACCTATTACAACCTTTTGAACCAGCCTTTGGGAGGCTTGCTATAAAAGCCTCCCAAGATGAGGGGGAATCTCAATTGTCAGAACTCTAACAAGTATTATGAGTTCTAGTAAATTGTTGTAACAAGTAAGCCAAAGCAGCACTTAGCCATGGTATTGCACCACACAAAATGCAACATGAGAAACTAGAAGAAGTATTAGAAAGACACTATAGAATAGAATAACTCGAAGAAAGTGGACTCACTTGATAATTCATCGAGTTAAGGTGACTCGCTAGATCGATGGGAAAGTCGACCTGAAGCTCCATCATCATCTCTAGAACATCCCAGTTAGAAGAGGTAAAGGACCTTATTAAGGCCTGTAAGTTAAGTGTCCAGTTGTACAGTGTTGTGTTACTAACTCGAACACCCTACTTGGGCTTGTAAGACTTTCCCCTGTATTGCTTAGTGGCTATAAGCTTCCAAAATTGAGTTTAGGATAACCGAGCTCAGATTTAGGGCTTTTAAGGTAACTTATCCAATTGAGTCCAAACTTTGCAACTAGAATGAAAAAGTTAGTCGAGATATTACAGTGAAGTTAGATTTTAGTAATAACGATCCGAAATCCCAATTTTGCCCTTAGAAATTGGAGTATTTACTAAAGCCCTAAAATGTTCAGAACTCCTAAAATTGAACTTAGATTGCAACGAGAACTTAGAGATAAGCTAATCGAGCTATAAAATGAGATAATGTAGTATAATTTACTATAAAAAAAATACACGTAATTTTTAGTACACCCGGTACAAATAATAATTATACTCGTAAATTAACTTTAAATTGAGTAATTATATAAATATTGTGTTGAATTCATGAAATTAACCTTAGAATGTATCCTAAAAATAAAAGATATGCTAGAAACTTAATTATATGAGTAAAGTTATATATTTCACGTGTTATTTACATAAGGTATAAACTTATATATTAATTAAATAATTAATTCTAACATATAATATCTATATTTAAGTAATTATTTAATAAAAGAAAAAGAAAAATTAATTAAATAATATTGGAAGGAGGCGTAGCAGGAGGATGGAAAAATATATTGCTGATTCAAAAGTGGAGTTACCATATTTGGACACCTCATGCATAAAAAAAAAAAAAGAAAAAAGAAATTGGAAAAGAAAATATGAATTAATTAAAGAAAAAATTCCTAAACCGACTTTGAAGCACTATAAAAAGCCAAGATCATCAGACAAGATAGTTTTAGCAATTTGGAATCAGAGAAAATCAGAAAGAAAAATTAGAAAAAAATCGTAGAAAAAAAAACAAATTTAGAAAAAAACAGAAAAATTAGTGAAAGTGTGGAAACCTAACCTAGAGTAGATCTGCTGTGAAACCCAGCCAACCCCACACGGTCCACCCACCGCGCCAGCCGTCCGACAACCACCCAGCCGCCGCCGGCCACCGGAGCACCCAAGAACACCAAGGTTAAATTTCTGCCCTATTTTTCAATAATTTCTAAAAAATAGTAAATCCGCCCAGAAAATTATGAAAAAAATTACACTTAGGTTATTTTAGACATGCTTTCATGTGATATTTTTATTTTTGAAAAATTCGTAATATTTAATATACTT